>CAUYQG010169590.1:0-16374 GCA_963574415.1 Tarsius wallacei | reverse complement strand
ACTTTTTTCTCAACATAACAATTATGCAAGTGATTGAAATTTACATATTTTACTTAACTATGTGTTGGGAGCCGGCTGAGCGTTAGGCTTCCACAAACTGCAGTTTTGGCTTTCACACAACTTACAGTTCAAACTCGGGTTGCATCTAGAGCCTTCGTACTGGTCACAGGCTTCTGGGTCGGGATTTCAAGATTTATTGAAGTTGAGTAAGGTGTAAATTGTAGAATGTAGTTTTAGAAATATAAGTTTAGACAGCCATTTTGTTGAAAGAATATGACTAGGTTACTTGCAGGTAGCCCACTGTGAACTTTGGACTGGGCCACATTCCAAACATTCTGGGATGGGCCGCTTTAGGTTGTAGAATAAGTATTTAAGTCTCTATAGAATCTTTTAACTTGGTATTAGCATAAGCATAGGATGAAAAAGGGTTTACAGGATAGGTCAGTCACGGTTTAAGGTTAGCGTTTATTATGGGATTTTTAGGTTATCATTTAACTTGGTGGCATATGATGAAAAAGGTTTATAGCATAGGCTGTCATGGATTAAGGTTAACATCTGTTACAGAATTTTTCTTCCTCTTACCTGAAAAGAACATTTGGTGGGTGGGGGACGCCCCTCACCTGGCTTTGTGTTCATGTGAAAGACATGTGAGACTGACTGTGCAAAATCTGGGGATAAAAGATTCTGTTGCAATTCCCAATAAATGGCATCTGCATCCTCATAACAGGTGTCCAGTTTCTCTCTTTCTCTCCCTCTCTCTCTTCCCCCTTCTCTCTTTTCCCCCCAAACGCCGACGCCGTCTCCACCTTTGGGAACCCCTCGACTTTGCGGGAGCGGGACTCCGGCAACTATGTAACATTTCTTTGTAGGGATAAAGTAAAAGATAGTCATAATATAACTAAGACCACTAATTTTATATAATACATCGTCAACAAATCACACAAAGAATCTAGCAAGAGAGTAAAGAAAGTATTATTATTCTTACTTTACAGATGAAACAGTTGAAGTCCAGTGAAGTAAAATGAGTTGCCTGTGGCTGGCCAACGTGTAAAGTGGTAGAAAAGAAACATGAAGTCAGGACATTTATTTCCCAAGCTAAATCGCTTCCCCTTGTGCACTGCTCTCTCATTCTGAAGCACTAAAAAGTTATCTTCTGAGTTCTGCTTCTTCCAGGTCACGATCATTCAAATTTGGTTACCTGCTTCCTATCTATGAACTGTGACTTCTTATTGAGAGTAGCAGCAGCTACAACAGACACCGGTTTGAAACTATCTATTAGATGCCAGATGTTGTTACTGGTACTTTACACACATTTTCTTCAATCTTCTTAATAACCCTGTATGATAGGTAGATAATAACCTCATTTTTCAAATAAGAAAACTAAGACTTTGAACAATGTTTTTCTTTGACAAAAGCCGTTGTATTTATTAGGCATTACAGTTCAAAGGAAAGAAGAAAGGATATTAAAGTTCTACAGACAAATATTTATTGAAACCATACTCTTCAAATACTTTCTTATATGCATGTTAAATGTTTCTCTTTGATTAGCTTCCAATCACAGAGTTTTTGGAGTCATTTCTTCCAGTTTCCCCTGAGACTCCTATTGCTTTTAAATGCATGAATATTATTGGATAATGAAGTGATATTTGTGACCAATTGTAGTGGACAACTGTGGCTACAGGTTATGTCTGCCGGTATATATTGTCTTAGCTTTCTTCTTATAGTATGGTTTCTTCTGGGAGCTTCCTCTCCAGCACCCTATACTCCCACCACTGAGATATAGACAAGACCTAGTTTGACCAATCAGATTATTAGATTCACTAAAACTTAGTGATTGATTTTTTTTTTTTTTTTTAGGGAGAGACAAGTAGAGCTGTGTATTAAAGAACTTGGCCTCAGGTCAAAAGTATTCTGGCCTTTGACCCCCAAACCCTTTGAATTTCCCGCAGGGGTTTTCTTTGTTATTCATGGTGGGTGCCTTGAATCATATCTGGTAGTAGTTTATGTTGACAAGGTGACCACTGGTGAGTCCTTTAGACTACGTGATGTCACACTGGCATCTGGAGAGTATGAGGGTTGAAAATTAAATTAAATCATGTGGGTAATTATTCAATCAATTATGCCTACATCATGAAACTCCAATAAAAACTTGGGCCATAGAAGTTTGGGTGAGCTTCCTGTATTGTCATATATTAGTGCTGGTGGGGTAATGTGTTTCTGAGGATGATGGAAGCTTCCCTTCTGGAACCCTCCCAGACTTCACCCTATGTGTCTTTTCTATTGGCTGGTTATAACTCGTATCCTTTTGCTTTAATAAAACCAAGTATAATGCTTTTCTGAGTCTCGTGAGTTGTTCTAACAAATTATTTAACCTGAAGGTGATCATGAGAAACCCCCAAATTTGTAGCCAATTATTCTGAAGTGAGGGTGACCTTAGAGACCCCCGAACTTGTGGCTGGTGTCTACACTGAGATCAGTCTTCTGCACTTAGGCAAACTTATTGCAGCTGGTATCGGAAGTTTTGGCATACTTGGTAGTCTGGAGGACTGTGCTCTTAAGCTTAAGCATGACCAACTTTGAGTAAGGAACAAACAGACCATCCCATAGGATTGAGTATTCCATATGGACTGAGAGAGGGAAATTCTATTTCTGGAAATGTTAAGATGGGGATGTTAAGCTGGAAAGATGTAGTCGGCCTGCAGGCGGCCATTTTGGATTACCATATGGTGATAGCCTGCGTGTAGTAAGTAGCTAAGCAGAGTAAAAGTAATGAAATGGAGATGAAAATCAGCACTGATGATATTTTTGAACTCATTAATCTCACTGTGATAGAAGCTGTGTGTATTGATGGCATCTTGATTAAGTAAATCATTAAATATCCTTTTTTAAGAACTAGTTTTGCCTCTACCATTGCGATTTAAGAGTTTTGTCAACATCTGTTCTTTGGGTTCCATGTTTCTCCTAGCAGATTACAGTGTGCTACAAGTATTACTGAACAAAATTTTGATTGAGAATCTTATTTTTATGTAATCCCGATAATCACATAGAACTTCATTTCAAATATACTTAAAATTTTTATTTATGAAACAAACATTCCTTATCTCAATGAAGACATTTCACTAATAAATGCCCAAGTTTTTTTTTTCCTGAGTTACATTATCCATTTACCTATCTATCTATCAAAACTCTATTTTTTGGTATGAAAATTGAGGGTAATAGGAAAAATGTAAAGTTAAAAAAAAAATGAGAACTAAACATACTTCCTGAATATTCTTTGTTGAGCAAAGGAAATAACTAACAAGTTTGATGTTCTGGATGCACAGGCTTGAGTTCAGGAGCAAAATATTTTGGATTAGAATTATACGACGGGTAAAATCTCATATGCAGAAATTAGCCCATTTAAAAATCAATGGATAGAATTTATTCAAGTATAGATTTTATACACACACACACACACACACACACACACTTGATTGAATTTGTCCTCTTAAAAAGAATAAACACTCATTTTAGAAAATTGAAAAAATAAAATGTTCATTAATGAAGATACATTTATTTAGCACCTGTTGTGTATGAGGTATGCTCAAAATATAACAGTGAACAAGACAGATGCATTTTTTTCTCTCATGGAGATTAAATTTCAGTGGTATAAAAGGAAAACAAAAATTAGCCATAATTCTACCTCTCTGAAAGAACATGGTTTCTTTCCAGAGTATGTGTTTGAGTATGTTGTGTGTGTATGAAACACAGCTGGACTGATGCCCTGCATGCAGTTTTGGATTCTTATTTTGTCTTTAAGCTTTTTATCTTGAATCTGACATTGAGCCACTCAACATTCTTCAAAACATTATTTTCAATAACCATTAATAACTTACCTTATTTTCATATTACAACACTATGATAAGTAGTTTTGTCCATAGATATTTATTTTGACCTCGATTATTTCAGTAGATACATTCTTAGAAATAAAATAAGTGGTTTTTTAAGCCATTTATTAGGTTAGTATTAACAGGAACATGTTTAAAGTTCTTTTAAATAAATGCAAAATTCCTTTACAAAAAAAAAAAAAGTGTTATATGAGATTCCTGCCGAAGAAGAGTTAGAAAATGCTTATCTCACTTCACCTTTGCCATCATTAAATATTGATGCACATTTCTTGCTAACATTGTTTTGTACTTTGTTTTTGTTAAATAATATTATTCTGCAGTATACCTTCTAAGTGGTTATTTCAGGTATATAGGAAATCAATTGATATTTTCTGTGCCATGCCTATTCTACTGCAGTGGTCTTGGGTTTAGAGCCAAAAATCAAACTCACAAATCACAATAGGCTTCACCCAGTTTTAAGTTAATTTAGCATTAGGAATAGGTATAGATGGAGAAGAAAACAGCATGCACAATAACAGCATGGAAGAGGTTTTGTAATTTTCAGGCAAGATTTGAATTTCCCAGTTACTTCACACATGATACATACATGGCGATGAAAGATGAAGGTGGGTAGGTAGACCACCTCAACTTAGGGAACCCATCAGCTCCAGGTCCTGTCAACTTTTACATAGCGTCTTCAGAGACACAAGAGAAGCTTCTTTTTTTTCCTGCACAGCTGCATCTTATCAATATAGGGTCCTTATTTCTTGATAAATAATTTCAGTGATGAGGTAGAAGCCTTGGCTGGACAATCTTACTTATTGTGGAACTATCGTAGATATACTCCTAATAATTCTTTGAGTTAGCCATGGACGTCAGTGAAGCTAGAGGAAAGGAACCAGATGCTAAGCCTTTCCTTTCATCCTGTATCTAAAATTTTTTATTATACATTCTTTGTAATTCTAAGGCTTTCAAAGTTTATTATCTTGTATATGTGTGTGTGTGTGTTGCAGAGAAATAGTTTTTTGATGTACTAATTATGAAAGAAGATATCGATGTTAAAGGTGTGGTCTCTGGAATCATTTTGCCTGGGTGCAAATCTCAACTCCTGCCCTTACTTAAGTTACTTGAATTCTTTCTGCCTTACAGATAAAGTGAAGATAATAACAGTATGTATATCATATAATTGTTTTATGGAGTAAATGAGTTAATGTATGTAAGGCAATTCATTCTTGCTACCTAATAATTGTATTATATTCCTGCTACGTGAGATAATGTTATAAATGTTATTTCAACTATCAAACATAGTTTAGAAGGCTCAAGAGAAGGAGGACTGTCAGTGGTCTTTACACGTTTTTGCCTATTGTTTCCTCTCTTCCTTTCTGATATTCCATGATTCCTACATTTATCATTAGATTTCTGTTTAGAGAACTTCCTTTGGCAATTTGTGTTGTTGTTATTGTTGTTAGGGATAGATCTGTTGGCAACAAATTGTCTTAGTGTTTCTTTATCTGAGAATATATTGATTTTCCCTTCACTCCTAAGGGATATTTTCGCTGAATCTAAGATTCTGGTTTCAGAACTATTTTATTTTGACACTTGAAATATGTGCCACTTCCTTCTGCTCTCCATGAGTTCTGATAAAGAATCAGCTATCTTTGACTCATTTTCCCATCAAAGGTAAGGTTTCATTTCTCTAGCTGCTTTGAATATTTTTTCTTCGTCTTTTGTTTTTAGAAGCATGACTGTAATTTTTCTTGATGTGGATTTCTTTGGATTTACCCCGTTTGGGTTTTACTCCCCTCTTAATTCTGTAAATTTGTGTCTTTTGCCAAATTTGGGAAGTTTTAGCTAATATTTCAGTAAGTAATTTTTCAGCCTCAGCTTTTTCTTTCTCTCTCCTGGGACATTTATCAAACATATATTAGATTTTTTTTAGTAGTCCACAAATTCCTGAGACTGTTCATTTTTTTAGTCTTGTTTTATTTGTTGTTCAGATTGTATAACTTCTATTGTACTATTTTCTTTCTTTTTTTTTTTTTTGAGTTGGAGTCTCACTCTGTCGCCCAGACTGGAGTGCAGTGGCCGCTCCTGGCCACCGCAGCCTCGATCTGCTGGGCTCCGGCGATCCTTCTGGAACTACAGGCACGCGCTACCACACCCAGCTAATTTTTGATTTATTGTAGAGGTCTTGCCAAGTTGCCCAGGTGGGTCTCAAACCAGCGGGCTCAGGCAATCCACTCACCTCAGCCTCCCAAAGGCGCGGGATTACAGGCTGAGCCACCGAGCCGGGCTTGTACTATTTTCAAGTTCACTGATTCTTTACTTTGTTACCTACTTTCTAACGTTGAACTCATACATTGAGTTTTTGTTTTTGTTATTGTATTTTTCAGTTCTAATGTTTCTACTGGATTCTACTTTATTTTTTTAAGTGTTCGCTGCTGCTTTATTTTTATTTTTTTAGGGAGTTAGTAGGAATTTATTAGGAGCTAGGAAAACCCCTGGCAGCAGAAGGGGTCCCGGAAGAGGGTTGCCTGTTCACTGCTACTTTATATCTTCTATATCTTTGCTGAGATGCTAATTTTTAAATTGTTTCATGTGCACTTGCAATTACTGTTGAAGTACTTCTTTGATGGCTTTTTCCTTTTTTTTTTGGTCAAATAATACTGTCATCTCAGTGATGGTGTGTATTGGATGATTTTTGTTTTCGTTTGAGTCCTTCCTGTTTCTTGGTATGTTGTGTTGGCTATAGTAAAGCTGTTACTGTCTAATAGTTTTCTGTCTTGCAGTGCTACCCCTTTCCTAGTCTTTTAGCTGTAGAAAGTAGATTTTTGTTGGAGCTCTTTGCACCCTTTGACATTTTCTGACTTTCAGATTTTTCATCTGGATATGTAAGCTATTATGAGGCAATAGGAAAACAGAGGAACCTCGCCACCACCGTGTCTGTTTTGGGCCCAGAAGACTCTAGCTAGCTTGCCTTCTCTTTCCCATCTTTCAGAGTCCTTTCATATTTGTTTAATACAAAATATCCAAGTTTTTTTAGTTGTCCTTAGCAGAAGGGATAGAAAAAGTACATCTACCCTATTTTCCCAGAAATGGAAGTCCACTGGTTTTATTTTGATAATTATTTTCTTTATGCCTTCCTGAAAGGTAATAGCTATCTTTGACTTAGTATTTGCCAACACGATATATGTGAAGATAGTCACTTTTATTGTCCACTTGAGAACTGATTGAGTCCATTTCTCATATTGCCTTCCATGCAGTTGAAGAATAACTGGTTTTCCTGATTGAATGTAAGAATGACTCTCTAAGCCAAAGGGGAAGAGAGTGGGTGAGAAAGAAAATTCTCTAGCCTTCAGGTAACCAACATCCTCATTTTCAGAGTGATGCATGGATCAGTTATTGCTCGCTTTGCTCATTTCACTTCCATTGCCTTAATAGTTAAAGGAAATTACTTCCAGATTTAGACAACAGTTAGTCAGTTTTTAGCAATTCTGTTTTTAATCTCTTTTTCTGGGTCCTTATAGGTATTTTAGGAGAAGAGAGCGGCAGCCAGCCAGATGCCATTTAAAACTAGAATCTCCCATAAGCTGAGCTAGTCTTAAGGGAAATTTAAAAGCAAGTCTAAGTGAAAGCAAGTTTTAAAAAATTGAATCAAACAATTAAGTTGCTAAAATAATCTCTTCATTTAAAAATCAGTGACATACAGAAATAATTTTATTGTTGGAGTTTTTAAACTTTTTCGAATCTGTGAATCAAGCCCTTCTTTGTGCTTGAATAGGTGCCATCTGCTGAGTTGTAACTGAGCCAGTTCCTCCTTTTGGGCCTAAATTTAATATTTAAGTCTGATAGATGAAACATGCATATCTTTATAAGCAATGAGCCATTTGTAAATTTTCATTTTAATGCTTTTCTAAAACTTAGATTTACTTATTAGTACTTACGTAAAGTCTTAAAAAAATATAGATGCTTCTCGACTGATAATGAAGTTCTATTTTGATAAACCAGTCATAAGTTAGTTTATGACGGTTTGATTTAATGGTTTTTCAACTTCAAGATGGGATGAAAGTGATAAGCATTCAGTAGAAGCCATATTTCAAGTACTCATACAACCATTCTGTTTTTCACTTTTGGTAGTAGTATTTGCATAGAGCACCTTTGACGTAAGTAACTTCATCATAGAGAAAGGCTCCATTTTACATTTTAAAAGACCTCATGTCAACAGGGACTGGATGCTGTGCCTCATCAATAAGGACCGCATCCAACCAGATAAACATGTAAACAAGCACACATTCCTCCAGTATCAGTCCTCATCAGAGGACTTTGTGGCCATAAACAGACAAGACTTATTAGCTCCTTACGGCCATCTTTACCAGGCATGGTTTTGCTATCACTCGTGATAAGCATCTGGCAAAGACCCTGTCCCACCCATCGCGGAGGCTTTATCTACATCAAAATACTCTGACTTACTGTCCATGCTGGCCCAATAAAACTTCTGCTCATTTCGATTTCCCCTGGACTGGCTCATTAACCCTTTCTCCTATTCCTTTTCTCTTATTTTTAAATGTTACTTTGTTTGCTGTGAAATGTTAACTCTATAACATTCAAAAATTGATTAAGTATGCTATTATATGTAGTTTGCAGTATTGACTGACTTGTGGAATGGTTTGAGCCTGTGTGCCCACAGCTCTGACTACTGAGTGAATGGGTAGGACTAAAGAGAATTGCCTCCTTGGAAACTCCATGTAGATTGTGGCTTTTGTGATTAAGATGGCATCAATAAAAGTCTGATATTATGGAAAGACACGTGCATGTACCTGGTTATTTCTAACTTTGTGCCGTTCAAGACAGTATTCAATAAGTTACATGAGATATTCAACATTTTATTGTAAAATAGACTTTGTGTTAGGTGATTGTGTGCAGCTATAGGCCAATGCAAGTGTTCTCAGTTCGTTTAAGGGAGGCTAGGCTAGGCTATGATGTGTGGTATGTTAGGTGTGTTAAATGCATTTTTGACTTACAGTATTTTTTTACTTACAATGGGTTTACCAACATAAGTCAAGGAACATCTATACTTGTTTATATATAACCTACCTTGGAGGTGTCAGTCAGCTATTGCTGTATTAAAAACAAAAACAAAAACAACAATTTATACGCTTAGAACAGTAACCAGATGCTTAGAACAGTTGACTCTATAACTCAACTGGGTGGTTTCTGCTGACTTGCTGACTTGGACTGGGCTTGGCAAAGTTTGTCAACTGTGAATTGGCTAGGTGACTTTGTTGGTCTTGGCTACACTTTCTCATTTGTCTGGAGCTTTGCCTGGGATACTGGATTTATTCACCTCTTTTCCAAGTGTTTCATCCTCCAGCAGGCTAGCCCGGGCATGTTCTTGTGGTGAAGGAAGGGGGAGGGAGCCCAAGAGAGTACAAGTGATCACAAGAGATGCGGCATGCATTTTGAGGTCTAGGCTTGGAACTTCCTTCACATTTATTGGTCAAGCAAGTCTCAAGGGTTAATGAAATAGACTATATCTCTTGATGGGAAGAACTGAACAGTAATATTTGAAAAGTTGCAGAGACATGGCCATTTTTGAAATCAATACACTATTTTTAGGAAAAAATAGATTTGGAAGTACGATCCTGTTTTATGCCTTCAGACCAGATTTCTTTTGATTGCATTAGTCGCTCTTCCTGTTTACCTGTACCATGAGTTGAATGTTTCTAAGAAAACAAAACCAAAAACATTTGTGCCTTAGGGTATGTCTTGGTCCTCAAGGACAGATCTAGATAGCTGCAATGAATTCATATCCTTTTACTCTTTTAAGTACTTAGTAGCCCTTCACAAAATCAATTTGAGAATATCTGAAGAAAACTGATTTTGTACAATTAGAAATGTTTGGTATTTCCCAAATACTATCAATACAGAGAATCTTTTGAAGGTTAAGACGAACTTTTTACATTGCTTTGCCAGTTTATTTCTTTTGATTGTAAGTCTCAGGGAACTAGAGTGATAATATCAGTGTTTTGTAACCCTAGTTATCAGGGTCTTAAGTTCACTTCACACCTTGTAGCCTATAAAAATTATTAGTATTTGTGAGAGATTCTTCTTGGAAAGCAAGTTACAGGATAAAATATAAAATTCCAGAGTGCATTTTTCCTCATTGAAAGTTTTATCAGAGCCTAGTCACCCCTTGTTATTGCCTTTGCCTTTGTGAATCTGGAGGTAGATGAAAAAGATAAAATTGTTATTGAGTTGTGGGAGCTTCAAGCTGTCCTGTTTGTTTGTCCCCAAATCTTTTTATGCCAGTTCCAAGTTCCCCTCTTGCCAAAATTAGGTTTGGAAAAATAACATATTTCGTATATGACATATGCTTGAAATTAGCAGAAAATGCAGCCAAGATTTGGAAATTAACAAGGAAAAAGTTATTTCTGAAAACAGTTGGGAGCCAAAGAAGAGTGTTTGGCTTAAAACATTAGGGCATTTCATTGTTTAGTAAATGAAATAATTAAAAAAAAAAAATCGGAAGGAACAGCACGCATTTTTTTCTTTCAATATGTATGAATAATTCTTATTGAAAAGCCTTTTTGTCACAAATTTAAGAGTCTAATGTGCCATGTATAGGATATATAATCTTCTGATAATCTGGTAAATCTTATTCTTTATGGATATTTTGAAAATTAAGTCATGTACTTCTGATTGCCCATCTGTAAAAAAGGGATTTACTGTTGGTCTGCTGCCTGTGAGATAGACAGGAATAGTTGAAGGGACCCAGATCAGGCATCAAGTCTTCCCTTTCTAGTACAGAGCACTATTTGGACCTGACTTCATGATATTCATTATCATTTCTGTATTAAATGTGGAATTATCATCTCTCGCCACTTATCTTTTTGAATTAATTTAATTCAAGGCAAGGAACATTCACTAGGCATTGTCTATACAAGGCAGTGAGATGATAAGGAGGATATAGATTTGCAAACTGTGGCCCTTGACCACAGGAGACTTAAAATCTAATTGAAGAGATAGGATTATTTAAATGGGAGGTTTGTCAGGGCCTTATTTATAGAAACGTGCATTTCTTTAGTGTCCCACACGATTTTATAGGAAGGTGAAGTTCCATCTGGCTTAAGAATCTTGGAGTTTGTTGGTTTCATGATTCCTGGCTGGATTTGTGGAAATGAAGCCACGTGTGTTTTCAGCCTCGCTCAAAATTATACATTTTGCAAAGACTTTTGTAAATTAAAGGAAAATCCTTTTCTGTCACTGTAGTGTTTTGCAATGTCTTCGTACTTTGTGTCTACCCGTCATTATGAGATGGGGTGTTATCAAGGAAGTGTCAGTGTGGCACTATGATCTTTGTCCCTGAAATAGAGATGTTTGTTCTGGGAAGTTGCCTCCTACATCTTCTTGATGATTTCTCAGTATTCCGCATCATTCAGATAGGACCTAGCATCAACAAAACAGACAAATTGCTAGAATCGTGTAGATCCTAAATGTCAACTAGAGGATAGGTGAGCTGCTCTCAGCCAACAAGATTGGGTGGCTTGCTGATAGATAAGGAAATTCAAGACTGTAATATTGTCTAATTGGGGAGTTCACTGAGAAGAAATATTGACTACTTGGTTTTGCCTATTGCTTTAGTAAGTAATCCAGTAGAGCACTCCCTGTTTTTCTTGGTGACAGCATTAGCAAGAAGCAATGGCTGTGATTTACAAACTGGATCAACTAGTTACCAATTTTTGACATCGGCAGGCCCCTTAACTAATTTCATTGAGCTATAAAATAGAACTAATAAAAATACTCACCTCTCCGAATTCTTCTGAGGTCTAAATGAGAATATACATTAAAACGTCTTTAAATATAAAGCACTATAGATACGTCAGTTGCTTTTATGCGACAGGGAAGATATTGAAAAATTTTGCAAAAAGTTGAAAAGCACAAAGGTAGAAGGCCAGACTTAGCCAGTGTTTCTTCTGGAATGACTCTGTACAGTGTACTCTGTGCTCATAAATACCCTGATCTCAATGAGCTTGCTGTCTTATAGGAAAATTAATAGCTAAAACCTCAGACGGAAAGTGGCCAATGACATGGAGAAATTATCAGCAAAGATTTCAAGAGTTCAGAGAATCAAGGGATCACTTTTTGCTGAAGCCGTTAGGCAATTTTAAGGTGAGTTTCCATGGACAATGTGGATTTCAACAGGTGAAGATGGCAAGGGGAAACAGAAGGACATTCCAGACTTGGGATAGATGTGAATAGAGCTAAGTAGGTGAAGATGGTGAATAGAGACTCTTTTGAAAGACAAAAGAAAGGGAACTCTGGTTTGTGATGGCACCAGTCCTGAGATCCCTTGTTTGGGAAATCTGAGAATGAGATATAGGTAAGAGGGAAGGAAAAAAGGAAACTATTAAAAAAAAAAGAGGCAAAATGTGATGAGAAGTGAGAGGAGAGGGGAGCGAAGAACATGGGTAAGGGGTGTCAAAGAATGACACAAACATCAAAGATGCAACAAGGCTGAATCTGTTTGTTTTTCCTGTAGAGAACACACACCGGTCAAAAAATGCACTGAATGGACACAGTAGGGGAAATGTGTTATTAAGGGGATCTCATAGTGGTGATGTTGATTAAAAATTCTATCCTCTGGGTAGAATAGAATTGTTCTTTGGTCTCTACAGGGCTGATTCAAATAAGTGCTGTTATTCAGTGATCAGGAAAGACTTTCATTAGTCTGGAAGGGTCTGGCATCCCAGAGTCATTCAGAGTTCATGGCCATTTATCAGCTTCAGTTTCTTGGAACCAGTTGTGATGAAACAACATTTAATTTTATATCTCCTAGGCAAGTGTTTCTGTAAGCAGAAAATTTCCTTTTACGTGAGTTAGCCGGAGAAAAGATGAGTGAGGCAACTTGGTCTGGAAAGAAACATGACTTTTGGCTTGTCCTTTTTCTTCTCTTGTCTCATGATACGTCTACCTCAATTCTAAGCCATTATCTCAGAGTGACCATTATTAAATTCTATGTTCCATGCATTCTTTTTTTAAAAAATAGATTTATTTAGATATAATTCACATACTATACAGTTCACCCATGTAAAGTATACAATTGAATGGTTTTAGTATAAGTATAAGTGAAATTATCTCATCACCTCAAAACCCCCATGCCCTTTGCTGCCACCCTCTAATCTCGCCATTCCCATCACCTCCAGGCCTAAAGCAACCACTAATCTACTTTCTTTTTTTTTTTTTTTTTTGAGTTGGAGTCTCACTCTGCCGCCCGGACTGGAGTGCAGTGGCCGCTCCCGGCCACCGCAGCCTCGACCTGCTGAGCTCCGGCGATCCTCCCGCCTCAGCCTTCCAAGTAGCTGGCGCGCTCCCACGCCCGGCTAATTTTTTGATTGATTGTAGAGATGAGGTCTCACCAAGTTGCCCAGGCGGGTCTTAAACCCGCGGGCTCAGGCAATCCACCCACCTCAGCCTCCCAAGGTGTGGGATTACAGGCTGAGCCACCGAGCCTGGCTCACTAATCTGCTTTCTATCTCTATAAATTTCCCTGTTCTGGGCTTTTGTATGAACAGACGTATTAATATCTGGTCTTTTGCGACTCGTTTCTTTCACCTGGCATGGTGTTTTCAAGGTTTATCTATGTTGTAGTATGTATCAGCACTTTATATAGCCAAATAATATTCCTTTGTCTGGGTATACTACATTTTTATTTGTTTACCAGTTGAAGGACATCTCTATTCTTTCCACCTCTTGGCTATTATGAATAATGCTGCTATACAAATTTGTGTACAAGTTTCTGTATGAAGATCTGTTTTTATTTATCTTGGATGTGTACCTAGAAGTGGAATTGCTGGGTCATGTGGTAGCTATTGTGGTAACTATGTTTAATTATGTGAGGACCAGCCAGACTGTTTTCCAAAGTGATTGCAGCATTTTACATTCCCATCAGCAGTGTATGAAACTTAATTTCTCTGTATCCTTGACAAAACTTGTTATTATCTGACTTTTTGATTCCAGGCATCTTAGTGGGTGTGGAGTAATATTTCACTGTTTTATTTGCATTTCCTTGATGGCTAATGATGTTGAGATCTTTCCATGTGCTTACTGGCCACTTGAATATCTTTTTTGGAACAATATCTATTCAAATCTTTGCTCATTTAAAAAATCGGGTTATTTGTCCTTTTATTATTCAGTTCTAAAGAGTTCCTCATATATTCTGATACACACCATATTCTTATCGGATATATGATTTGCAAATACAATTGATATTTATTATTTGTGGATTCCATATTTGTGAGTTTATCTTCTAAATGTATTTGCAACATTCAGATCAATACTTGTGGTGGTTTTGTGGTCATTCAAGGACATGTAGATGTGCAGATCGGCAAAATGTTTGAGTCATCTGATATGTTCTCAGCCGAGGTGGAACCGAGTCCCTGGTCTGTCTTCTTATTTCAGCACTTTCACTGTAAACAAATGTCCCTTTTACACTCTATTTAGTGTTACATTGTTCATATTTTTATGCTTTTTGTTGATCACTTTGCTGTTTAAAATAGCTCCCAAGTGTAGCTTAAAAATGCTGGCTAGTGTTGTGATGCACCAAAAGGCTTTGATGTGTCTTATGGAGAAAGTACATGTATTAGATAAGCTTCGTTTAGGCATGAGCTATAGTGCTGTGGATTCAACAATATATATTAAATAAGGTATCTTTAAACCACACATCAAGCAAGGCTATATGTATTGATTGGTTGACAAAAAATGTTGTGACCAGATGCTCACAGGAACCTAATCCTGTATTTCCCTTAGGGGAATGATTCAGTATTTGCTAAGTCAGTGTTTGCAGTGACTTTACAGAACATAATTACTGTGAATGATGAGAATCGACTGTATTTTCTCCCACTCCGTGGATTGCTTTTTCACTTTCCGATGGTGTGCTTAAAATTTTTATGAAGTTCATTTAATCTATTTTTTGGTGGTTATTGCTCATGTTTTTAGTGTCCTAAGAATCCTTTGCCAAATTCAAGGTCATGAATATTTACTCCTATATTTTCATCTAAGAGTTTTATAGTTTTAGCTTTTACGTTTAGTTCTTTGATCCATTTTGAGTTAATTTTTTATATGGTGTGAAGTAAAGGCTCAACTTCATTCTTTTGCTTGTGGCTAAAGTTGTCTCAGCACCACTGAGAAAAGACTATTGAAGAAACTATGCTTTCCTTATTGAATGGTCTTGGCGCTATTGCTGCAAATCAGTTGACCATAAATGTAAGGGTTTATTTCTGGACTCTCAATTCTGTTTCATTGATCTGTATTTCTGTTCTTCTATCAGTGCCAGAGTGTTTGATTACAGTTGCTTTGTAGTAAGTTTTGAAGCTGGGAAGTAGGAGTTCTCCTACTTTGTTCTTTTTTTTTTTTTTTTTTGAGTTGAAGTCTCACTCTGTCACCCAGGCTGGAGTGCAGTGGCACGCTCATAGCCACTGCAGCCTTGACGTGCTAGGCTCAGGCTTCCGCCTCAGTCTTCCACGTGGCTGGAACTACAGGTGCGTGCTACCATGCCCAGCTAATTTTTTGGATTTATTGTGGAGACAAGTTCTCGCCAAGTTGCCCAGGCTGATCTTGAACCCCTGAGCTCAAAAATCCTCTCGCCTTGCCCTCCTGAAGTGCTGGGATTACAGACTTGAGTCAGTGTGCCCGGCCTCTTTCTTTTTCTTCTTTTTTAAAAAAAATTTCTTTATTTTAAAGATATGGGGTACAGTTCAGGATTAGGTATACAAACGTTGATTATGCAGGTACCCTTGTTGATGAGGTATACCACTCCCTCCCCTAGCAGTTTCCCTCAACTGCCAATCCCACCCCCCTCCCCTGACAGTTTCCCACTACTGACAATCCCTTCCTTATAATATTATGATAATTATTCAAGATTCACTTATGAGTGAGAACGTATGGTGCTCTGTTGTCTGTTTCTGTGATAGATCACTTAGTGTGATCAACTCTAAATCCATCCAAGCTGCTGCAAAGTCCATATGTTTGTCCTTCTTTATGGCTGCATAATATTCCATTGTGTATATGTACCACATTTTAAAAATCCAGTCCAGGTTCGATGGGCAGCATGGTTGGTTCCATGTTTTTGCTATTGTGAATAGAGCTGCAACAAACATAAAATGTGTGCAGGTATCTTTTTTGTAGAATTACTTGAGTTCCTCCGGGTATATTCCCAATAGGGGAATTACTGGGTCATATGGAAGGTCAATTTCTAGTTCTTTCAGAAATTGCCACACTGTCTTCCAAAGAGGTTGCACTAGTTTGCATTCCCACCAGCAGTGTAGAAGCATTCCCATTTTTCCGCATCCTCGCTAGCATCGGTTGTTGTTTGTTTTATTAATGATGGCCATTCTTACTGGGGTTAGGTGGTATCACAGTGTGGTTTTAATTTGCATTTCTCTGATGATGAATGAGGCTGAGCAGTTTTTCATGTGTCTGTTGGCTGTCTGTATATCTTCTTTTGAGAAGT
>CAUYQG010169587.1:0-17014 GCA_963574415.1 Tarsius wallacei | reverse complement strand
CAACAGATTCTCATCCAAAAGCTCTAATTAAGTATTTTCTGAATTAAAATTCATGTGTCTAGAAGGATTTGTAAGGCTATTATCTCTGCAGTGATGTGTGCTTACAAATAATTATGGTTGTCCTAAATCATCGGAATCAGGCTTTGAGGCATTTTCAAATCTGACAGCACCATTATTGTAGCTTTTTAAAGTAATGGGATCATGTAGATGGGAGAGGGGTTTAATATGCAGATGAATCTCAAATGTTAATATTCTATTAATAAAATGACTTTTCCACTCATGGGTCATGAACATTTAAAGCATCAGCTTATTACTTACAGGTCTTCAAATATGCAGGCCAAGATCTCCCGAAGTCTTGGAAAGTTCTTGGGCTGGCTTCCCAAGGGATTTTCTGTGGGCCATGTTGCATTTAGTGCATAGCTTGTATGTGTGTGTGCATTTGGGGGGGAGAGAAGGGAGAAAGAGAGAGGGAGGACAGAAGAGGAAAGGAGAGGAGAGGAGAGAGATGATAGTGGCAGAGAAGGTGCAAAGAGAGGGCACTAATTTATCATTTTAAAGATTTGAAACTAAAGGTGCTTAACCACACCATGGAACAAGAACCCACGTCAAGGAGGCTCCTGGGGCAGCCTGGCACTGGGAAGGCACAAGGTTGCCGGCACCCACTATGCAAGTCCAAATCCTGTTTTCTCTACTCCAGGCCACGTGGTTTTGGCAAGTCACTCCCTTGGTTCTATCTTCTGTAAAATAGGGAGAGTAATAACAGGGGCCTGAGATGATGTTTGTAAAGCAATCAAGGTGACCCCAAACCCCTGGGGGACCAAAGGAGGTGCTGGATCAAGGGCTGCCGGTATCACTAGTCCTGTTTTCACCTCAAAACCCACTTTTGTTGGGGATTTCTGTTACTGAGGAATATCAGGACATTGGTCTCTCCAGGGTTTCAGAGAATGCCTCAGAGTTCTGACAGATGTGCCCCACCCTTCCTCCATGGACCAGGACTGCCCAGGCTGCTGGGTGGGAGTGTGAGGTTCCTGTGGGTGAGGGGCAAGGGTGGGCAGTTTCCTGTTTTCATCAGCCCTCGACTGCAACAGCCAGCTCATACATGCCAGTAAGCCACATCAGAGGGAGAGCCGTGGAACACGGAAGAGCCCCGTGAATAAACCCCAGAGCACAGGGATACAGAGATGGGGGTAGGCACATAGAATTTGCAAGGAATGCAGTCCATGGGTATCTGCTCTATGCCTCACCCTGAGTCAGTAAAATGCACGTCTCTGTACTCAGCTTCCGATTCATGAAGCTCTGCCCCTGAAGCACTGTGTATGCTAACCCCACTGCCCATGCACTGCCCAGACTTCTAAAGGACTGAACTGCCTGTATCAGAATCGCTTTAAAGACCTGAAAAAGTGGACTCCTGCCCCCTCTGTCCCCCTTCCCCTACCTGACCTGCTGACCTGGTGTGTGGACTTTGGCAGGGGAGCTGTGTCAGTGCAGGCACATGTGCATTGTGAGCACAGAAGCATAAACGTTTTCTGTTGGATGGAGCCTGATGGCAGGCAGAGGGTTTTCCAGTTCATACCCCGGGGAGGACAAGGAAGGTCACCTTAGTGCTTAGTGGAAGGTCAGGGCAGGTGGTAGGGACCGGTGTTTGTTGGGACAGGCCCTGCATCCTGTAGTAGGGGGGGGAGTGTCCTGTACCTGACGCTGCTAATGCATTGACAAATCTCCAGGGTCGTCCTGGGTATATGGGGGGGGGGCTAAGGAATGGGGTGGGAGCTTGGTGCATTTAGGTGCTGCTATGGCCAGAGACCCCAGAACAACCAAATGACCTCATGACAACAGGTTCTTTAGTACATATCTTAGTTTTCTAGCGCTGCCGTAACCAAGTGCCATACACTTGGTAGCTCAAACCACAGAGAGGTCTTTCCTCACAGTTCTGGAGGCCAGAAACCCAAGATCAAGGTGTTGGTTTCTTCTGAGGGCTGTGAAAAGGAATGCGTTCCATGCCTCTTTCCTAGCTTCTGATGGTTTGCTGGGAATTCTGGATGTTCCTTGGCTTGTAGCTGCATTTAATGGGAATAATGATACTCATTCTGAAGGCTAATGCAAGGTTAGAAATTGTACATGCAAGTGCTTGGCCCAAAGGAGACACCCAGCTGGAAATTATTATGACTGAGCCAGGTGGACACTTAATTAATTGAGGTCTCTTCATTATCTAAATGGATGAATTTTAAATCATTCTAAATAATTTTATTCCGTGAAATCTACATAGCATGCAAATAATAATTTTGATTTTTCTGGATTGCTTGATGATATTTGACTCTTTTGATAAATCCTTTTGGAAGAGCCCAAACACTAAGACTAAATTTAGCAATATATAAAAGACTCAATATTTTGGAAAAGCCATTTGCCATTTCATATCAATGTGTTGGCATTCAGCTATTTCTTATTATTAGGTGTGACTTCTAAATTAAAGGCTTTTTTGTACTATTAAACTGATCACTTCTCAAAATAGACTTCTTAAAAGTATAGATTTCCTAAATACTAACAGCTCCATTTTCCCATTCAGGCTCCCAAAGACATAAGAGGGAACACAGCCTCAGTCCCCCACAGGGTCAGAGGTCAAGGGCAGACAGTGGTGCTGCAAATGGGAAGCCAAACAGAGGGGCCTCAGAGTAGACTCACTGAGAGTCTGTTTGAGAATGGAACATTTCAGTGAAGGATAGCACGCCACCAGCTTCCTCCTCCTTCCCTTCACCTGCTCTGTGGTCCATCCTCACAACCTCAGCCCAAAGAAGGCTTCAGAAAAAACCAATTAATTATGGCAGCACAGAGTTCCAACTCAAACTCAGTTCTTTCTGTGCCTGAGTCCTCACCTGGGCATCCCACCAAGTTGAGAGCCACACTGCCTCCTATCTTGCAGGTATCCCAGGTAGAATACAGGTACCAGACCCCCAGTCAGGGTGGACTACAGGTGCTACACCTACCACGGCCACTGACTTGCTGTGTGATGTTGGCCAAACCCTTCTCTTCTCTGGGCCTCAATTTCCTCATATGATAATGGATGAATGAAAGGGTGATTTATGATCTCCGAGCTCTCATCTAGTGTGGTGGGGCTTTCCTTCCTTAAATTAATACTGGTTAATGTCCAAATGTGGCCAAAGGTGGACATACTTGAGGGAGGAGGATAAGCAGCTAGACTTGGATGGATTTCCATTGACACAGTGAGAGGCTTTTCCTGACTCACAACCTGGCATTAGTGCCGTAGAATGGCATTGTTTGATGGGTTCCAGAAAGTCTCTAAGACACATGATCTGTGCCTTCCCTTGCCCCTACCTGAAAGAATGAGGTCTCTTCAGGGTACTCCGACTGCTTCTGTTGCCAGAGATCACCAGAATCCCAAACCCGGGAGGAGGCCTTCCTGCCAGCAGAAGCTCTCCTGAAGCAAGACATACCTTGAGCTTTGCAGAATGTTTTCAAAAGTATTCTCAGCCCTTCCTCTCATGGAAGGCAGAGCCAGAATTTGAAGCAAAGGATGGGCCCAGATTCTTCTGGCTGAAAAGATAATCAAGACGATCTTGTCCCACCTTTCTGTTTTTCATATAAGACATGCGGGTCCAAGGAGTGAAAAGCCATGCCCAAAGTCACACAGCAGGTCAGCAGCAGAGTTGCAGCCAATAGCCAGGACAGCTAATGACTAGCTATTAGCCCAGTTTTCAGTTCAGCTTGGGTTTCAGAGTCAGACAGATCTGGGTTCAAACCCTGCCTTTACAGTTTACTGGCCATGTAGTCTTGGGCAAATTATTTAACCTCCTGGGACATCTGTTTCCTCACATATAAAATGGAGATGGTCGTATTTCCCAGAGCTTGGCAAAATCACACGTGGAAAGTGCTTAGTTTGCACCATGCTTAGAATAAAATAAGTGCCTGATGAATGTTCGCCATCATTGTAATTGGTGTAAACCGTTACTTGTCGTCGTCACTTGAGGAGGCAGTCTCAGAGAAACTGAGGCTTGGCAGCGGTCCCCAGGGACTCAGGCACCATCCTGGTGGCACCCAGCAGCGCCCTCAGTAATGGCTTCCCCGTCTCTCCGCAGGCTGGTGGAGCTCTACTCCACGGCACCCATTGGCTCCCACTGGGGGGTGCTGTCCAAGTGCTTGGCCTACAGCAAGGCCGTTTCCAACCCCTTTGTGTACTCCTTACTGCGACATCAGTACTGCAAAAGCTGCAAGGAGATTCTGAACAGGATCCTTCACAGATGCTCTATCCACTCCTCAGGTCTCACAGGTGATTCTCACAGCCAGAACATTCTGCCCATCTCTGTAGTGAAGGACCATGCTCCTGCTGGGGAGTTTAGAATGTGGCAGTGGTGAGAAGGGAGGGAGGGCCTGGGTGACCCAGGGCAGATACCACCAGTGCCAGCCCCTGGCAAGCCCTGCAATTCTGGTCCCCTGGCTTACAGGGGCCCCGGAGCCTGCTTCCTGGTTCCTCAAGGACAAGGGTTGGATTGTCCTTATTTATCACCAAAGGATGATTGTGGGCTTTTCCCTGGCCTTCCTTTCCAAGAAGAAGCTCCTTTGAGCTCCTAGACTCAGCTGAGGCCCCACAGGGGATAACAGTCCTGTCACTATCAAGGATGCAGCGAGCTGGTGGCACACGGGGAGGCAGCGTCCACCTGCTCACTAACCACCGGACGCTGGCTCCATGCTGAAGAAAAGTCTCCAGGGGACATTTCAGTCATGCTGAAAGCGAGGCTGGCAGTGGCCGTTTGACCCCAGATCTAATTCGGTGCCTCTAGTCCATGAGGCGGGGGCGGCTGCTTCAAGCCAAAAATTATTCAGCTGGCACTAACAACAGTGTGCTCAGCTGGGACCCTTGGGCTCTGTGCCAAAGGGGGAAACGTTGAACACCTAGTGGCTGCCCAATTGCTGCTGACCAGTTGTCTTAGAAATGGTAAATTGGTTTCAATTTTTGTCTCTCTTCCCCCTCCTCTGCCAAAAGAAAAAAAAAAAAAGCGAATGTTTGTGTGTGTAGACAATCTTAGCATGAAAATGGTTTAAATAGGCAGGTGATACGAGTACTAGATTCTTTGAAGTCTAACCAACATTACCTTCTTCTGCTTTACATGCCCTGTTGGAATTCAGTAAAAGCAGGAGGAAGGTGGCTGGTTGGTCTCCCCCTCCCCCATTTGTGACCTGAATTTGTAGAAAGCGTTTCACCTTGTCTTACACATCTTGTCCCGCACGTCCTGTGAGATGGATGGGCAAGAACTGAACTGAGAAGGGAGTTAGCCTTGGTTTTTAAGACCCTGCATCCCATGATGCTGGTGGCTCCACATTCTGGTTTCTGTGAGAAGAGGCTGTCCAAGTTTGTCAAGCAAGTGCCATGTGCTGATGAGAGAGGGAGGTATTTATAAGCTACCGTAACTGCAATACACATGCCAATCCATTGGCATTCCCGCCTGATTAATAACAACCAAGGTGAGTAGACCATACTTTCTGTCTACCCCATCTTTGCTTACCATTTCATATTGAGTTATGAATGCTAAGAGCGGTCACCTCTCAATTCTCCACATTAAGCAATGACTCCAGAGGGGAAGGATGGGGAGCAGTGGAATCAGATGGCTCCTTCTCTCCTTCCAGCTCTTCAAGTCCTAACTCTGGAGGTGCAGAAGAGAGGACCTGGTCCAACAGAAAGCAACCAGAAAGAGCCTATTGGTTTTTCCAGTCAGGCAACCCCAGTACTTAAAGGCAGAGAAGAGAGTGCATGTCTACTTAAAAAGATGTTGTCTTATTAGCTCTTAGCTCCTCATTTGGAAAACAACTCAGTCTGGCCTAGTCTTGTCTAGTTTCAAAGTTTCCATAGAGACTAGAACTGAGACAGAGGTAGCTTCCAAGGAAGGTTTGACATCTTCTCCTTGCTGTCAGAGATGTGCTCATACCTGCTTGTGGGAGTCAATGGGGCGTGTCCCTTCCCAATTTTGTGATCTGAGACATCATGTCGGTAGCTTGAAATTAGCCATGGTGGGAGTTTTTATACTATGAAAATTAGCTGATATGTAAATTGGTCTTTTTCCCCACAGAGAGTTTGTTGTTAAATATCTACCAGCACACCACTGCCGGACATGACTGCGTGCTACTGAAACAAAATTGCTCCAGTTCAGAGCCCATTTGGTCACTCAAGTTTGAATCACGACAGAGATTTGCTTTTGTAGAGCTTTCTAGTGACAAGCTGTTTACCTTCCATTATCCCAGACCCAAAAGTACCACTGACACTGAAAGCAAGCAAGGAGCAGAGACAATACACACAATTGAACCTCACCGGACTATCTCCCTTGGCATACAAATATTTTTTTTTTCTTCACTCAGATCTTTGGGAAAACAAATACATTTATAGTTGGACAAAAGAGGAGTCGTGGCCCAGTGGATGAGGTCAGTAGACAGTCAAATTCAAGCAGCAAATATCCTTTCATCACTATCGGTTTGTAGGAAAGACCATGGCAAATCTTCTGCTTGCCTTATACTGGATAGGCAACATGACTCTCCTGGCAGTAACTAGATCTCTTTCACCTCTTCTTTAGCCAAAAAGTGAGACCTGTCACCCATGATGCCACATTCCTTGGAAAGATGCTTTTTGTAATTTTCACTGTACCTCTAAAACTGCTTAAAAGCAATACAACCTGTTGTATTGGCATCATGTAGAAAAAAACTCCAGATGTGTCTACTGATTAGATGTTTTCATTATTTGTACACAGGCATTAAAATTGAAAGGGAAGCAGGAAGAAAATTATTGCGCTGCCAATCAGCATCAACCAAGTCTGCTAGAATCACCTTTAGACAAATGTTCATATTTCAGCTATAGACAGTCTATAAAACTCACCCCTGGCTTTTTATTACCAATTGATTTATCTACCTCATTTTGATAATTTAATTTATCAAACGTAACATTGTTTTCTCAGGTATAACACATAGAAACACCAATATTTTCAGTACCTAAGTCAGAGGGCCTAATGTTACTTGCTTGACTTCAGTCCAGTGGGGGGCTCTGACATTTAAGGCCTACACTCTGGTGAGCAGTTGGACTGAGTGAACACATTTAAAGAAGCTTGAGAATGAAGCCCATAAAGGAGAGGCTTTTAAATTCCCAAGTCCACATGTAGGGCTTAGTTCCTAGTCCTGCACAATCAGAATTTGCCTTTTTTAAAATCACCCTGCAACTGTTCTAGCTTTTCCTTAGGCCCTTTCCTGGAAAAGGGGAAGGGGATTTTGGAGCCTTAGAACCCCCGCAGGGACAATCCACTCGCATGCATGCTGTGGCACTTGTGGTTTGTGTGTCTTGTGGTCAGCTCACCTCTCAAAGATGTCTCACCAATAGCCTGCCTGTTTTTACATAGAAACCAGGTGGGGGTGGGAGGAGTTGACTTGAATCATCTCAGACCAAATGTAGATTCTTCCAGGACTCAGCTCCATCTCCTGTCACCATGAGCAATAAACCTCTCTCCTTGTGCTTGTGAAATTAGTTTTCTTTTTCATGGTGACTTCTTTCTGGGAGGTGATGAAAAGAATGGGTCCGGGTGCATGTCCTGGTTTGCAGATAGATGAGGCCTTCACATGGCCATGAGGTGACCTTGTTAGAACGTAACCCAAATGCAGCATAAACTCATTTGCCTGATTTTAATGAGGCTATTTCATCAAGTTCCAGAAACCCTTTGGCTAATGACATTTGGACTATGAGCTCCATGGGAAAAAGAGGTCCTGGATGAATTTTGGGTCGCATGTGTCTGGAATGGAGCCACTGACTCTTAAACTTTACTATCCACAAGTCACCAAAGTTGGTTGTTTAAAATGCAGATTCCAGAATCCTTTCCTCAGAGGTCAATCTAAGCAGGTCTAGGCAGGACCTGGGTTTCCACATTTTCAATCATCAAGGCCCAAGTAACTAACATGGTGGTCTTCAAACTACTACCTAAGGAAAAATGATCTTAGGCACTTGGATAAGTGTCTATAGATAAGTTCTATAGAAAACCGGGTGTTTCTAAATATCTAAGTTTCAAATTGTCTTGTATCTTTCCCTAATTCTCCAGACAGTTTAATCTCCAGTTTCGTTTAAGGGCTGGGACATTTTGTTATCAGAGGGACAAAACTGATCTCTCCATGAAATTCTAAAAGTCCATCTTTATTTCTTTGAGTGGGGGTCCCAGTTTGTGAGCATGAGATACATCTGGGGTGCTGGCAGTGGACACACTTGCTAGCTCAGAATCCGGCAGCCTTGCTAGAAGAAGGGAGTCATGGTATACAGGGGGTTTCCCTTGGGACATTTGCTTGGGGCAGCCTGTCTGTGGGATGTAATAATGTCTGATAACTCTGTCACGACCCAGAGCTTGTCCCACCCTCTTCCCACCCAGCTTCATACTTGGGGAGCTGATCCAGGCAAAGGCAGGGTAGGGAGAGAAAGTTTTGGATGCCAGTCTCTGGATGTCACTCTCTCAATGGCTCCCAGCTTCATTTGGTGGGGCTGACCATACCAGGCCCTCCAGGAGCAGCTAGTAACAATGACTGTGGTCCTAACAGTTGGTAACTATTGAGTGAAGACTACAGCCAAGCTAGTGTCTAAGTGCTTTGGGGTAGTGTTTCCATTCATCTTCATAATAGTCCCTTGATGTAGGTATATTATTATTACTACTTTACAGATCTGGGAAAATGTATAAGTCCTGGAGGCAGAGAGGTGTGAAGAGAGCAAAAAAAAAAATAGGACAGTGGTGTCAAGAAGGGGAGGTCAGTAATAATGGGGAAAGTCCCCAAATTTACCCAACTCTGGGCAGCTCTAGGTTCACCACGTGGCTTTCTGTCATCAGCAAACAACTGCTCCCTCTCAGCTCCTGGGCCTTGGGACCCTATCCACACCTACCAGCTGGACTTTGGGACCCCTCCCATCCTATGGCTGGCACTTGCTTCGGAAGGAATTCTCTAGACTTGTCTTTCTACAGGTGTGTTTGTAGGGGACTTCTGAGGAAGACTACTTAGTAGCAACCTCTGTGCCCAGAATGTGTAGTTCACAGCCCTTACCGCCCATGGGAAATCTATCTAATTAATCATTTTAGATATATGAAGCCTCATTTTCAACCCGGGATTTCTAAAAACTCTGGCCATCGGTCTCCATGAGCATCAGCAGGACACAGCACTTCCCCTGGCACTGAAGTGAACTTCTTAGTGCCTTGCAGCCAGGAGGACTTACATGCAGGACTTTGGCATTGGCTCTAGGACCTGGGCTGAGCCAGATATGAGGAGAGGCTGGGCAGAACTTGGCCTCTACCGTTTGCTCTTGAAGGTTCGGGGGAGAAGTTTGTCTGAGGGCCATGTGGTTTTAAGTTCTCCACCTTCCCAGCTGCCCCCACTTTCTCCCAAGACTGATGGCCTGTTAGCCCCCAAAGAGTTGGCCTGACCCCAGGCTAGGAGCCTTTGGGGCACTGGTAGCTGCAACTCTGGCCTGGTCAAAGAAAGGTGGCAGGAACCTCAGGCTTGCTCCAGTCTCTCCAGTTCAGATGCAGCCATGAGGTCAAAGACCTCCTCATTCCTCCTTCCACAAACACATGCAAAGAAGCAGAAGCCCAACACTTTTGGGGGGATGGCTACTTATGGAAGAGGGGTAAGAGATTCCAAGGATTGTAATTGTCTAACTTCCCATAGAATCGGTATCAGGAATGGGAAGTGGCTAGGATACACAGTGGTTTCGCTCAGCCTGACAGAGACATTACCGTGAAGAAACAGCCATCGGCTAGGGACCCAGAAGAGTTGAATCCTGGAGTGGTTAGGTGAGTGGCATGTTGCAGCTGCAGGCTCAGACCCAGAGCTGTGAAAAGACTCAGCTGTTACTCCTCAAACATTTACTGAGCACCTGTTGTGTACCAGGTCCTAGGTTGTGTCAGGCTCTTGGGGAGACAAGGCATTACTCTACAGTATGGGCAGCTGGGCTACCCCAGAGGTGCATGTTCAGGGTTGTGGAGGTGCAGGGCATGGGCCAGAGAACTTGGCTGGTGGGCCAGAACTTACAGTAGGGAAGAACATGTTGCAACATATAGAAGAGATGGGAGCCTGCCCGGTGGACTAGGTGGGGTAGAGCTCAATCTGGGTCCAAGGATGGTGCCAGGTGTGTGCTGGGATGGAGGGCAAGTGCCTCCTCAGACAGGTCGAATATGACCTGTGGCCAGTGGGAGATGGTTGAAGTGTTTAATTTGGGAGTAGCAGAATTATATCTCTTTTAAAGAGAGACAGCACAGAGAAAATCCATATGTATGAGGTCTGACAATCAAGTTCGTGAATTCATCTTAGAAAAAGTGCTACTTACCTCATTACTGAATGTCACCATGGTCACCTGTGAAGTACTCCCCTTGGGAAGCTATGCACTGATGCCAGTGCCTAGTCTACCCGTCAAAGCAATTTTGGAACTCTTTTTCTGGAATGTCCATCAGAGCTGTCATTATATTACACTCGATGTCCTCAATGTCACCCAAATGTCTTCCTTTCAATATTTCCTTTATCTTTAGGTAAAGAAAAAAGTCATTGGTGGCCACATCAGGTGAGCAGGGAGAGTATTCCAATACAGTTATTTGTTTACTGGCTAAAAACTCCCTCACAGTGCTGTGTGAGCTGGTGCATTGTCATGATGCAAGAGCTCCTTCAGGACCATATTTGCACATGCCTTTCTCAAGCCAAGATTTTCAACTAAGATATTCCTGTTTCTCTATTGATGTTTTTTTGGTCTGCTATGCTTCTCACAGTCAGCTGATGATTTTGACACACAATCTGATGAATTTTTGTAATGTTTTCCTCTCAGAAACATGCTTAATCCATTTGTACACTGCTGTTTTGTCCATGGTATTATGCCCATAAACTTGGACTAATGTGTCCCTAATTTCACTTCCACTCTTGCCAAGTTTAACAAGAAATTTAATATTTGTTCCTTGTTCTAATTCAAGCTCCAACATTCTCACAACAGCACACAAAAACATGTAACAACAATAATGAATGCCACTCAGCAAGATGCCACCACATGTGAACACGAACACAGCTGTGAGACACCAATATACCAAGATTATGAGACCTTACCGAGTTGTTTTGCACAGTGCTGCCAATGTCAGCGCACGGTGGCAAGTTTGCAAACTTAATTGTCAGACCTTATATTTAGCTACCAAAAAAAAAGCAAGAAGGAAAGAAAAGTAGAGAAGCAAGAAAATAAAAGGGAGGAAGTGAGGGAGGGAAGGAGGGAGGAAGGGAAGGAGAGAGGGAGGGAGGGATGGAGGTAGTGAGCCCAGGTCCTAGAGGGAGGGAGGGAGAGAATGAGGGAAGGAAGGAAGGAAGGAAAGAAGGAAGGAAGGAAGACGGGGAGAGGGAGAGGAATAGCATTCACTTTGAGGAGCATCTACATTATACAGTGAGGGGGAGAGGGGCATAATTCATTCTCAAGAAACCAACCACATTGATTAGGGCACAGCCTCTGACAATATCCTGAGGGGAACCATGTATGTCTTCGGTAGGGAGTGCTACACATTTAATATCAGTGTAAAGTCCTAATGGGCACTGCCACCTTTCCCTGGGGACAAATGGAAGAATTCACACAGCAGAGAGAACCTGGTGGCAAAAGGTGTCCTCGTCCTACTTAGCAATTCAGCCACCTTCCCTTCACTCTCACACCTGTCTCTGGGCGTTGCACAATTCACCACTTACACGGTGTGTCATATAAATATGTATCTAGCATTTAAAGGTCAAACCTTATGAATTGAATCAATCTTAGCAGTGCTGTAGTTTATCATGTATACCCATATTTAAGGATTTTTAAAGTAATTTGGATTTCTGACTCAAAGACTATGTGTGCCCCTTGGAGCATGCGTGTGCTCTTGGGAACACCATTGTGGCATTTCCTGTGTCCTCTCACGCATGCTCAGTGACTCTGTGTAGTTAATGTCGTATATATTTCCTAGCACAGAATTGTTGCACGTGTTTAATGGAATCCAAAGCCTATGATTTGATGGTTTCAAAGAGCCTAAATCTGTATTTGGAGATAGGGAGTTTCCTTTGAATGGTGGTATCACCATCAAGACCCAGGCCTCAGTCATACCCTGGATGATCCTTAAGGAGTGGGTTTGAGGTGTAGGAAGCATCAGATGCTATCACATTGACACTCAATTGATTGGGTGACCTGAGATGGTCAATTTCCTAAGGACCGGATCATAGTTGCTTACTCATGTCTTGACTAAAATACGAAACATCCAGCCCCCAGAGACTCAACCTGCCACTGCCTCGCATTCAACTCACTTATTATCAAATCGTTGCTTGAATTATTAATGGTAAACAACCCCCCTGCTCTAACAACCTTCAAATGCCAAGTTTCCTTGCAAACTGAAATTGTTCCAAACCTCAACAATCCTGTTTTACAACAAATGTGTAACTACAACCTCTTCTGGAGTGTAGGGACATTTGTGAAGTCAGGTGTCTGGTCAACCTCATCAGGATTTCTCCAGGGAAAGTTGGCTAGTTATAACTCACAACCAGCCTTGGAAGTCCAGTGACAAATCAGAAAGGTGCCTTGCCTTACGCTCGTTACCACCTGGGGTGGTTTTTCTAGAATTGGAATAGGCCAGTCTTTACTTTCCCAGGCTCATCTGGGAGAAAAAATTCTAGTCCCTGTCATCTGGATGTTCATTACTCATTTTGGTGAGGAATCTCCTAGAGGGCATGCATCTATCCTTCTGCTGTGGTGTCATGCAGAGCGGATGCCAGTAGGCCAGTTCAGTTATTTCTGTCCTCCCTCCTCATGGAGCAGGCCCATCTCCCGATGCAGGGCCCTTACTGTGCCCAGTATCCAATGAGAGAACCATCACTTCCCTCAAGTGACAGGAGACTTGGCTAAATGCTACCCCTCAGATTTCCTGGAGTCTCCAAGCAATGAGCACTCTGAAGTCCAATTCTCTGCATTCCTTTCATTTTTGTAGACTTTATTGTATTTTGGTGTCTGTGCAAAGTGGGAGTGGGGGGAATTCACATCCCCCATAGCCTGGGGCATCCAGAGAGTGGCCAGGAGATGAGAGAAGGGAATCCACCTTCAGGAAGCCTAAGGTACATGACAGTTTGGTTAGCATTCCATATGGAAAATCACTTTATATTTGCACACTTCAGGAAAACTTTTGGAAACCAGAATTTTGAAAAAATAAAAGATATTTCATTCCTGGGGACAAAGTGATCTTCAAATAATTGGCTTCTGTACAATGTTGCAATCTTTTAATGTCAGACTCATAGGAAAATGAGTGGAACATCTGTGTGTTTGTTAGAGAAAATGTGCCCATGAATCTCTGCACCCATGACTCTGTGCACCTGTGAGTATCTGCATATGGGTGAGTGTTCATAAGCAAAAATAGTAGCACACCAAGCATAAAACAAATAAAGCAAGAATTTAGTATCCTCTCATGTTTGTTAACACTGTAGCTTTAACTTTGCTTTCTCCTAATTTATTTAATGGAAGTATGGCTCTATTTATTTTTTTAAAATATTACCAGAAGCCCTCTCAATGTGGCAATATCACCTTCCAATACACTAGCCAACAGCTATTTTCTGTTGAAATGAGACTCAAGAATTTTGAATCCAAGGTCAATGCTGCCTGCTCTGTTTACAATGGCTCGTGTTTGGTGAATACATATCAAATGTTGTAATATATTTTTATGATGGAATTGCTGGTTAATACAGGGACAAAAGTATATATTGTGATTCTGTCCAATAAAGCCTCCTGTTATAAAATATCATGCACATTTTTGATGACTTGGTGGGAACACATTCTTACGTACACAGGTTAATTGTCAGAAATGTTAGTTTTCTATAGTTTCATGGTGGCACCACAATTTCTCTTTCTTTTCTTTCTTGTCTTCTAATATTGTCCCTTTTCTCTCACATGTCCACTGCCCCAGGTATTTCTGGCCTCACACAGCCTTCTGAGTTGTAGGTATTCATCCTTTTGGGACCATCTCTCAACTTGCCCAAATCTGCAGCTGCCATCCCCTTCTCAAACACCCCTACCTGGGAGGAAGCTTGTCCTCCACCCTCCTAAAAACCATGCAAATTCTGTCACTTTGTCCCCATTGCTTAGGCCTTGCTAGATGACCAATTAGCTGCTTGAATTTCAGAAACAGAGTCGGAGGAACCTGCGAGGGGAAGGAGCCCCAGACTTGTCGGTCACCCTCTGTGTGCTTGGCATGTGCTGGGATCTCAGTCACAGTTTTTCACTGAAGAGCTCTAGAGGTGCATCTTTCTCAATGAGTACCTGCTGGGACTGAGCTCAGAGAGGATCACACAGCTAGTAATGGGGACATCGAGATCTGAACCCAGGTGTGACTGCTACCAAACTCCAATTTTTACCAAGTTCATGAAATCCAAACTTAGAGATCACTTAGCAAAGGCCTCTCTCTCTGCAGCCTGGGGAGACTGACGAGTAGAGAAGGAAGTGCTTTCCCAACTTCAAACCTTAAAACTCAGTGTCCTGGGTTCTTGGGCAAGTTACTTCCTTTATCCTTTCAAAATTTGCTGCTATTTTCTGGCTCAAATATCAGATTTGGCTTTTTCTAGCTGAGCACGTTAAGCACAGTCCCTTTTCTGCATCACCATTTCTTCCTCCCCGAATGGGGAGAAAGATGCTTTGTTCCTCAAGGTCTTGGGACGCATAACTCAGCATCACATGGAAATCATGTAGCACAGTGCCTCACCTCTGCAGATGCCCAGCTCCGTGATGGTGACTCCTGAGCTGCGGAGGGCAGGGATGGAGGGAGCAGGCCTCAGCTGCTGCTTCCATAGGCCTGTATCCCCTGTCCAATCCAAGAATTAACTTAATATCTTAATACCAGCGGTAACTAGGAGCCAGAACACATGTGTTCAAATTCCATCTTTGTCACTAACTTACTATATGACCTAGAATAAGTGACTTAAAGTCTCTACACCTCAGTTACCTCATAGGTAAATCGAAGGCGATAGTAACACTTGGCTGGCAGCACTGCAGAGCTACCAAGTTCCAAGTGCTCAGAACAGTCCTTGACATTGCAGTCAATGTTGGCAGTTAACATTAGTGCTATCTTTCCAGATAGTATACCATCACTGCAGAGTGGCTGTAAAGGCAGGAATGGGAGGTATCATGAATAGCGAGATGTCCACACCACCATAGCTTGATCCATTTCTGAGCAAATTTGCATAGCAGTCTCAAGCCTGACACTGAGGACAGGTATCTTAGCAAGAAAACCCAAACAGGATATAGCCAGGTGTCAAGTGGTGCTCGATGACCCAGCACCCACGTGGAGCTAATATAACCAACCCTGACCTTGTTGGGCCCACAGAGAGTGGGTGTTGTGTACAGGGTTTTACTCTGGGGCAGGCTGGGAGGGAGCCCCACAGACATCCTCTCAGAGTGAGATCCAGGCCACTGCTCTGAGAAGACAGGCCTCTGCCTGTCCCACAGAACTGACCTGAGCTACCAGCTTCCTCGAGAAGGCTGGGTGACCTCAAAGGAATCACATGGTAGTCTCCTTGTAGATCATAGCCCAGTCCCCAGGAAAACTGCTGTGCCTGGGAATGGGATGCCTTAGTCAACAGGGCCACCTTCCCCATGAGGGAATATCTCTGGGGCCAACTCCAGGGGAGAAGACTCTTATGCTGACCAAGGGTGTGAATAGCTACAGTCCACTGAGCACCTATCATGTCCTGGATGCTGCACTAAATACTATCCAAGCATGATCTCATTTAACCTCTCAATACTCCTATGAGGTTGGTGTTATTCCTATCCCCATTTTACAGTTGAAGAACCTTCAGGTATGGAGCAACTTGTGGAGGATCACACAACTGCCACTTGAAGAGCCAGCTCCATCTCTCTGACTCCTACTGGCCTCTCTCTTATGCTGGGACCCTACAGGCAGGCTGGTGGTCTTCTGGGGAAGCACCATCTTCCACATCAATATCCACATGAATACTTAGTATTGCTCTCTTTCCTGACTTCCAGTAAGAGTTTAGGATGAATATTTACAGAGTCACAGTCTTTCTGATTTGTTTGGCTTTGCCTTGTACAAGGCGCTTCACTCTCTCAGCCAATTTTCTCAACTTTAAAAATAAAACTGTGGTGTAAGATTAGACATAGAAATCAATAGAATAGAGTCTAGAAATAGACTGACACATCTACAAACAATTGACTTCAGCAAAGGTTCTAAGACAATTCAGTGGGGAAAGTCTTTCATCAAATGGTGCTGGGCTATCTGGAGAGCCACATACAAAAATAAATAGACCTCGATCCATCCCTCACCCATACACTAAGCTTAACTTTGAAATATCTCAAGACCCAAATGCAAATACTCAAAACATAAAACTTCCAGAAGAAAACATAGGAGAAAATCTTTGCAGCTTTGCCATATACAAAGATATCTTTGATAGAATGCAAAAAGCATGACCATAAAATCAAAAACTAGTAAATGGGACTTCATTGAAATTAAGAACTGCTCTTGAAACACCATCAAGAAAATGAAAAGACAAGCTACAGAATGGGGATAATATTTGCAATACATATATATGACAAAAAATAATTGTACCCAGAATGCAAAAGAAAAATAACCCAGTTAAAATGGGCAAAAGATTTAGGCAGACACTATTAAAAGAAGATATATAAATGACCAACAAGCACATGCAAAGCTCTAAACATTATTAGCCATCAGGAAAGTGCACATTAAAATGACAATGAGCTACCACTCCATACCCACTGGGATGACTAAAATTAATGGTCAGCCACACCAAGTGCTGGGAAGAATGGGGAATGACAGAAACTCCTACACATTGCTACTGGGAATACAAAATGGCACAACCATTTCAGAACAGAGTTTGGCAGTTTCTTATAAAGGTAAACACATACTTACCATATGACCCTACATTTTTGCTAATGTGTTTTTCCCAGTAGAAAGGAAAACTAGTCTATTGGAAGAATTGTACATGAATGTTCCTTGTATCT
>CAUYQG010169586.1:0-19336 GCA_963574415.1 Tarsius wallacei | reverse complement strand
TCAGCCTGTAATCCCGCGCTTTGGGAGGCTGAGGTGAGTGGATTGCCTGAGCCCGCGGGTTCGAGACCCACCTGGGCAACTTGGCGAGACCTCATCTCTACAATAAATAAAAAAATCAGCCGGGCATAGTAGCGCATGCCTGTAATTCCTGCTACATGGAAGGCTGAGGCGGAAGGATCGCCGGAGCCCAGCAGGTCGAGGCTGCAGTGGCCGGGAGCAGCCACTACACTCCAGTCTGGGGGACAGAGTGAGACTCCAACTCAAAAAAAAAAAAAAAAAAGAAATATCTAAATCTTTCAAGTTAAAGAACAGGTTCTGAAACTGCAGAGAACCTCCCCCTCCCCAGGGCATACATCACAGCAAGAATCAGCCTTGTCTTGTCAACATTCTTCAAAAAGAAGATCGGGAGGGAACTGTGGACCTCAGCTCAGGAAAGGTTCCTCACCATGAATAGAGGGAAGTAATTAAGATTAGATAAGGTCATCAGGGTGGGGCCCACATGGTGGGACTGTCCTCTCTGTCCACAGCAACTACACACAATGCTAAACTGCATCACTCTAATCCTAAACTGGGTGCTCTGGGCGGAGCTTGACACTCAATCAAAAAACTAAATGAAGTCTAGATTATCCTTGCTGGGTCTTACATAGTCCACAAAGTAGAGTAGATTCAGTGTGGGGGGTTTTTGGTATATAACACTGTGCACTAATAGTTGTGCAGCCAGAATGTGAAAACTGAGCTAGACTACAGAGAAAAATGGGAACTTTATATGCAAATATATGACTCTTAAACAATTTTGCCCTCAAAAAGCTATTAAATCTCTAATAGTGGAAGGGAGAAAAAGTCCCATGAATACCTGCTTGTCGCTATGTTTGTTGCGGGGAAGAAGGTAGATAATACCTAACACACCCAACACAAGTTCTGAAAATGCTACCACATAGGTAAACTTGAAAACAGAGATAGAAGGCAGATTAATGACTTATGGTGACAACGAGTACTTGCTGGATTGAAATCTCAGCCTGATGCACATACCTGGGCTCTTTGAAAAGCTGTAGCGAAGATTGAGCCACCACTTCCCATCTCTTTAAATCAGTATTTCATGCTGTATTCTCAGGACTGCCTCTTGCTCTTGGACATCTGGTCATTCTTCCTATGAACCCAAGAGAATCTAAGTCCATGCATAATCAACATGCACAGGCACAACTGCAGGGTTGCTGTGGGGTTGTTTGTCAATCTCCCACTCTGGTACATTCTGTAATGTTTTAGTCTGTTTTCTGTTGTTGTAACAGTACCATAGATTGAGTAATTTATAAGGAACAGAAGTTCATTTGGCTCATAGTTTTGGAGGCTAAGAAGTTCAAGAGCGTGTCACTAGCATATGGTGAGGAACTCTGCTATGTCATAACTTGGCTGAGAGCATCACATTACAAGAGGGCCAGAGCACACCAGCTCAGGTTTCTTTTCCTCTTTTGATAAAGCCACCAGTCCCACCATGTGGGCCCCATCCTGATGACCTTATTTAATCTTAATTACTTCCCAAAAGTTCCATCTTCAAATACCATCAATGAATTTGGGGATCAAATTTCCAACACATGAAATTTGGAATGCATATTCAAGCCAAAGCATGTACCATGGCCCTGAATGAGAAGAGGAGCATTTGACCTTGTTCTTAACCTGAATTTTCTTCCTTCATAGAGTTTATCCTGCCAACCCCATTAATCTGTTTCTGTGCCATGTGTTGGTCTATGAATGATGCTCATCTATCTTGGCCCATGACACAGTTTCTTCCTTTATTAGAACTAATATACTGATTGCAGAAGGGCTCTACCTAGAGCCCCGAGGCTCTCCCTGCATTCTTAACGAGGGAGGACTTTGGTCCAACTACAGAAACACTCTCAGTGCTTTGGGGAAGCTGAGTGGGTCTAACTAAGGCAGCAGAAAAGGATACTGTTATAAATAGGCCATTGGAAGACCTCCTGTGCAGAAATGATTCTGGTTCCCCTGAGATATTGAAATGAGGCTGCAAGTGAAGCTTGTGACCAGAGCATTCTGCCAGACCAAGGCTGGCCAAGTTCTGTTACCTACACTTTTTGGAAATCAGCCTCAGATTGCAAGGATATGCCTGCCGGTCCTTGGCCAGTAAGTTCATTTCCATTTTAAATTCCTACTCCACTCCTGAAAAACAGCATGGCAGCCTCAAGTGAGCAGGTGGAGGAATAAAGGGAGACCTGCTCCTTACTTGTATCCAGCATTCTCCGACCCAGGCTCAGTAGGGAACAGGTTCTCTTTTATTTCCCTTCATTTTATGTTGTCTTCACTTACCAGGATGTCACCCTGGGACCTCAGGGAAATCATAAGTCTTGGAAGGCTCCCAAGTTGTGGGGAGAATTGGATGAGACTAAATTGTACTGGGAGTTGGGGGAAAGGTTCAAACTAACTCTTCAGTGTGTTTGAAAGAAAGGAGATATTCAGAAGTTGAAGAAAGCCATTACCAAATGCCTTTGAGTTAGATTCACTTCTTTGCCCATGCCCTGTCCTCCCAAGGCTACACACCTGTATGAAAACTCCAGGAACTAGGGCAAGTGAGGTTCAGAAATGACCTCAGCACAACTAGGTCATCCTCTGCCTCCCCAGTGGCAGGAGAAAGCATGGTCTCATCCCTTTCTTCCATGAACTTGCTCTTGTGTGGAGTCAGCTGTGGAAAAATCTTGCCTGGGTAAAGTCTTCATGGTTAGGAGTCTCTTGAAGAGGCGACTCTGAAACCTAGAAGGAGAGAAAAGGGAGGAGAGAAAAGTCTGGGAAGTGTATTGGAAGCAAGCAGACTACAGGACTGCAAAACACCACCATCAAGTAATTCAAGGAGGATGGGCTTGAGTTCAGTACCAGGAAAACCATGGGGCTACCCCTTAATATTGCTAGCTCCCTGTTTGTGCACCCAGAGTACAGTATTTAATTAATCAGAAAATTGCTTCGTTTAATGATGAAACTGGCAGCTGATTTGTACTTCAGCTTTCAGTGAGAGAATAACCAGTCTTACTCTAAACAACTATTCCTCACACTTAATTGTTCAGATTTGGTGATGGAGAGCAGACTACATCCTCATGGTGGTCATTCTATAATTCTTTCCCTGCCCATCAGAGCAGAAATGCTATAAAAGCATTTTTAAGAGTAAGACTATTCGAACTTGACTTGTCTGAAAAGCAATATCAAGAGTTATGGTTTCCTGGGCCTTTGATCTCATTATCTGAGCCTATCATCTAAAGGTGTTGATTAACGTTTATAGTTTGTGGTTAGATGCCTTGGAAATGCTTCACCGAGTGTCTCCAGAAACCCATGTTAATTATTCACTAGTCTTAATATTGGTTCCTCTTTAAGAGTTTGCTCCTTAAGGGTCATTGCCAACTCAGAGCTCCCAGGTCTGGGTTACACCACTTGTTCCCATGGGACTTCACTTAGAAGAGAGACTCATGAATGCTTTGCCAACCATTCACTAAGGCCTCTACTTCCTCTCGTTTGTTTGGTCACTGAACAAGTGGCAGAATGTCCTCATGCCTGCCCAGCCACGGGTGAAAGTTGCCTCCCATTTCTTCATGGCAGTAGCTGCACAAGAATACTCATGGTGGGACATGGCATCATCAAGCCAGACTCAACCCACTTTCTGTAGGAGTCAGCTGGACGGAGTACTAGCCTCTGTGTAGAATTTTTAAGAAGAGTGCTAAAACACGACAAAGCAGCATTATAAATAACAAGTATAGCACTTGATATTTTGCAAAAAGCATTCTCCCTATGATTGCTTTCTCCCCTGCAAACTGTTCTTTGAGACAATCAGTACAGCCCTTAGAGGTCAAGTGAGAAAACTGACTGCACGTTCTCTCTGGTAAAGATAAGTGACCTCATTTGTGCCCAGGCTAACATTTGGGGCCATCTGGTGGCTTCATCCCACAGGCAGCATGATCCTGACTTTTCCTCTGACACTGACTTTCTGGATGACCTTTGTTGACCTTGAAGTGGCACACACTCTTCACTGTTAGAAAGTTTCCCTTGGTGTTTGCAAATATGAACGTCTCCCTCGGTGTTTGTGAATATGATTAATGTCTGCCGAGCTCTCTGAACACACACAACCTCCTGCTAATGAGAAGCAGAAATATGAGACAGGATGTGGTCTTCCCTATCCTGAGTTAGTCAAAATCTGGGCCTTAGTCACTCGGCTGCTTCCTGCTACTTTCTTTTCAGAGTTAGGTACATGTAAAACACATTGATAGTTTCCTTTTATAAGTTCAGCACAGGGTCCAGCACAGCTCTTTGCAGATTTGCAGCAAATAGTTCAATGTTTATTGAATGAATCTAGTGTATAAAAATTCTCTTTTTATGGGTAGCCTGGGAAACAGTAAGACCTCTTAAGGAGAAAGTTAAGTAAGAATTTTTGTAACATGTTTTGTTCATCCTGTGTATTTGAGCTTCAGTTAACAGTGGGAAATAAATGCTAGCACACAAGTGCTCTAGAACCCTGGTCATAGGTTAGCTTAACTATTCTGAATATCTCTAGACTGCCAAGACAGCATTCTGTTCCATCCTACTCTGTGCTAGTTAGAAAATCAAACTAATCTACCATCACCAGGACCATACTATGACTTTTGTGAGCCCCTTTGCCATTGTGGGTCCTTCCCATCATAATAGATTTTTAGACCCTATTTTGGATTAAATTGTATGCTCTCAAAATTTATATGTTGAGGCCCTAACCCTCAGTACCTCAGGATGTGACTGTATTTGGTGACAGGGATTTTTAAAGAGGTGATTGAGTTAAAATGAGTCCATTAAGGTGGGCTGTAATTAAATGACTGGTGTCTATATAAGAAGAAGAAATTTAGACACAAAAAGATACACAAGGGGTGCACAAGCACAAAAGGATGGGAAGAGGCAGCAAGCGGAAAGCCATCCATAAGCCAAAAAGAGAGGTTCCAGGGGAGACCAACCCTGTCCTCGCCTGGATCTCAGACTTCCAGTCTCCAGAACCATGAGAAAATGTACTTCTGTTGTTTAAGCCACCTGGCCTGTGGTCTTTTGTTATGGCAGCCCTAGCAAACTAATACAGTCCCTAAACATTCTCATTTATTTCTGATGTGAGGAAAAATTAAAACATCTTTGACCCTAAAAGTTCATTTTTTTTCCTTCTGACTTTGAAAGATATTGAAACATTTTGGGGGGCTCCTAAAAGTATTGTGGGTCTTAAACCATGAGCCTCTTGTGTTTGATGGAGAAGTCAGCCCTGGTGATCATAGGATCACAGAGGGCAATTGAACAGTTTTATGATGAAACGAGTTTTCCATCCCTATATTCCTCACGGGTCTCTTTGGGCACCAGCTCACATTTTATTATGCCCTAAAGCTAGACCACTGAAATAAAGAGCTTAGCTGTTCTACAACCCAGCATCCTTAGGGAATCTTTGAGGGGTGAGGCAATTTAGAAAAGCTTTGACAAACACCAGTTTAAAAATCAGCAACATAGGCCTCAGATAAATATTCATAGTCAGAACTGTGCTACCCTCAGGTATCTGTGCAGCAGCAGTGGGTCATTGTTCAAGCCCTTTATTAAACTCATTTATGCATTTGAAATCTAAATGGGATATCAGAGGTGGAAATGATTAGTAAGAGGTCATAGATAGTGCTTTATTTAGCATGAAACAATTACATAAATTTTATGTGCAACTTTGCTGAGACAGAGGTTTTATTAATTAGATCAAGTATCTGCCCCAGCTCTCATTTTTACCATGACAATGGCTCCCCATTGGCAGGGTTTAGGCAGGATTGGGCCCAAGGCAACAGAATTCTGCAGTGCATTGTGGGTCCTTCCAAGATGGGGGGGATGGGGGTGTGAGCATGGCAGGCAGGGGAAGGGTATCTACAAGGACGTGAGGCCATAAAACAAGTGGGCAAGCACAAGGCAGGCAAGTGGGCCAGGGTCAGATCAGGGGTGTGGGAAGGGGAGATAGGACTCAAAAGTAGAAGGAGGAGGGGCTCTTAATGCCGCCAAGAAAAGAAGCTAGAATTGCATCCTGTGGGCAAAAAGAAGCCATTAAGGAGGATCTTAAGGAGGATGGTAACATAATTAGTTTATATGAGAACTAATATTCTGGGTCAGAGTGGAGAATAGGTTGAAGTGATGGAATGAAAATAGAATAGCTTATTTGGAGGCCTGTAAAGATGGGCCTTGAAGGAGATGATGAAGACTCTGGCTATCAGTCATTGGTTTGTTTGTTTATTTGTTTGTTTTCTGTTTTGCTTTTTTTGAATTGGAGTCTCTGTGATTCTCCCACCTCAGCCTCCCGAGTAACTGGTTTCCCTATGTTGCCCAGGCTTGTCTCGAACTGCTGGGCTCAAGCAATCCTTCCACCTCAGCCTCCCAAAGTGCTGGGATTACAGGCATGAACCACCGCACGCGGCTGTTTTGAGTTTTATTCCTTCTGTGTGTCTCTGCGTACAGCTCACCTGATATAATTTTGGCCCAAATGCCTGCTTTGATAATGCTCTAGCAGACTAAGCCAGGCACGGACTCCGAGTGCAAAGCTGTAGTTCTTAGAAGAAGGATGTTGATGTCAACAGATCAGGTGAGACCCCTCCCCTTTTTTGAGAAAATGAATTGACCAAACTGAGGTAGTAGGAAAGGAAGGTGTAGGACCTATAAGAGCTGGGAAACTTCTGCAATCTTTGGATGTTTTTGTGGTGTGAAGACCAGGTGCCTGGGACCCAATCTGGCATTGCACAAATACCCGGACTGCACAGACCACGGCAGACAGAATTTTGTGTGTGTGTGTGTGTGTGTGTGTGTGTGTGTGTGAAGGTAGGCTAACGGTGTATCTGAAGAAAGGCTAGAAAATAAGCAAGACTATCATTGCAACCCACCCAGCTCCTAGAACATGGCAGCAGCAGCATCATACAGGCTAATCAGCACCATGAAGCACTCCAACATCCCTAAACAGTCTGGAAGGCATTTGTACTTAGACTGCTAGGACTACCTTAACAAAACACCATAGACTAGATAGCCTAAACAACAGATGTTTATTTTCTCACAGCTCTGGAGACTAGAAGTCCAAGATCAAGGTGTCAGCAGTGTTGGTGTCTGGTGAGGGCTCTTCCTTTAGATGAGAGATGGCTACCTTTTTCACTGGATGCTCACAAGACCTCAGTGAACATGAAGAAAGAGGAAGAGAGGGAGCTCTCTGGTGTCTCTTATTATAAGGACACTAATCCCATTGGATCAATGGCCAACTCTTATGATCTCATTTAACCCTAATTACTTTCTTTACTTCAAATATAGTCATATTAAGGCCTAGGGCTTCAATATGTAAATTTGAGGAGGACACCATTCAGTCATAACAAGGTGTGCCACATCTCATATCTGAGATGAGCTTCTCCAGTGGTCTAGACAAGCCATTCTGCAGGTCAGAAATGAAGTGGGTAAGGTAATTGTCGGTACCAGATAAGCAAAGTTTCTAAAAGGTCCTATTCCCTGCAATAAAAACTACAGGGCCAGTGCAGGCTATGGGGATCACGTTATACCTGCCCTGTCTCAGAGAGAGAGGAGATTTGGGCTATGTTGCTGGCTTTCAAGATGGCGGCAGAAGCCATCATCCAAGGAATGTAAGTGCTTCTAGAAGCTGGAAAGGTGAGGGAGTAGGTTCTCCTCCAGAGCCTCATGGAGGAACACAGCTCTACCATCCTATTTTAGACTTCTGCCCCTTGGAACTATGATATAATAAGTTCATGTTGCTTTAAGTCACTCAATTTGCGGTAATTTCTTATAGCAGCAACTAATGCATTGTAAGAAATGGCATCTCATCTATACCTGGACATGCACAGTGGTCCACCCTGGTAGTGTGATCATTCTGCCTAAGGGTCTCCACATCCAGCCAGCTCATGTCCAAATTCTATACTCATAATTTCTTCATATTCAACAGGAATTTTAGTAGTAAGTAGCATCAAGGGATGCTAGTTCAATGCAAATTTTAAACCAGAAGTATACTACTGCAATTTGATGGATTTTTAATGATATTCAAAATAGGAATTGTTGCCATGGCAAAATATCATAAATATCACTTAAGCAACTCTCAGAGATGCTATTGCCTAAATAATTAATTGCAGTATTGCTGGTTTTGCTGCCCTGTAGGTAAACACTGGCTGTATGTGATCATTTATAAGGTGGTTGAATCTACATAATGGACTATAGTCATGTTTACTTTTGATCCTTTTAAATATAGTATCCAGAGCTTCCAAGAAAATGCTTTTAGTCTTAAGTGAGCCCTGTATTCTTGATTCATCACATAATCTGTATTGCCCTAGAATCACTGGTGAGAAGTTAAAAGATGACCATTTTCTTTTTATTTGTTTATTTTTATTTTAAAGATGTGGGCTACAATTCAGAATGAGGTATACAAGTGGTCATCACACAGGTAAAGTTTGAGATCAGGTACCCTTATTGATGTTATGTGCTCCCCCTCCCTCCCTTGGCATTGTCCTGCTACTGCCAATCCCTTTAATTTTATCTTCTTTGTCGAAGATGAATTGGTAAATGTTCAGGGTATGCTTATAAGTGAGAACATGTGGTTTCTGTGATAGATCACTGAGTATGATAGACTCTAAATTCATCCAAGTTGCTGCAGAGTCCATAATTTTGTTTTCTTTATGACTGCATAATATTCCATCATGTATATGTACCACATTAAAAAAAATTATTTTTTTATTTTAAAGATGTAGAGTACAATTCAGATATAGGTATACAAGTGGTCATAATACAGTAAAGTTTGGGCCTCCCTTTGGTCCCCACCTCACCTGGTTTGAGATTAGGTATCCTTATTGATGTTATGTGTCTCCCTTACCTTCCCTGGCAACGTCTTGCTACTGCCAATCCTTTTCTTATTGTATTATGGTAAATGTTTGGGGTTCACTTATGAGTTAGAACATGTGATACTCAGTTCTTTGTTTCTGTGATAAATCACCGAGTATGATAGACTCTAAATCCATCCAAGTTGCTCCGAAGTCCATAATTTTGTTCTTCTTTGTGGCTGCGTGATATTCCGTCATGTATATGTACCACATATTTTTTTTATCCAATCCAGTTTCAATGGACTGCATGGTTGGTTCCATGTTTTTGCTATTGTGAATAGTGCTACAATAAACATGCATGTGCAGGTATCTTTTTTGTACAGTGATTTAAGTTCTTCTAGGTATATTCCCAGAAGGGGGATTGCTGGATCACATGAAAGGTCAATTTCTAGTTCTTTTAGGAATTGTCGCACTGTTTTCCATAGAGGTTGAACCAGTTTGCATTCCCACCAAGAGTGTAGAAACATTCCCTTTTCTCTGCATTCTCACCAGCATCTGTTGTTGTTTTATTAATGATGGCCATTCTTACTGGAGTTAGATGGTATCTCAGTGTGGTTTTGATTTTCATTTCTCTGGTGATTATTGAAGCCGAACATGTTTTCATATGTCCGCTGGCTGCTCATATGTCTTCTTTGAGAAGTGTCTATTCATGTTTTTTGCCCACTTTTTAATGGGGCTGTTTGTTTTTTTCCTTTTGGGACATCTGAGTTCCTTATAGATCATGGATGTTAGGCCTTTGGCAGATATACAGTTGGCAAATATGTTTTCCCCATTCTGTGGGCTGTCTCCCTGCTCTTTTGATGGTTTCTTTTGCTTTGCAGAAGCTTTTTGGTTTGTTGAGGTCCCACTTGTCAATCTTATCTCTTATGGCATGAACTATAGGGTCTTTGATCAGGAATTGGTTGCCTATTCCAATTTTTGTAAGGGTGTCTCCTGCATTTTCTAAGATTCTTAACATTTGAATTTTATGTTTAGGTCTTTAGTCCATTTGGAGTTGATTTTTTTTATGGTGATAGATAGGGGTCCTGTTTCATTCTTCTGCACATATCAGTCTGTTTTCCCAGCAGCATCTACTGAATAGGTTCTCCTCTCCCCAGGAATTGTTGCTGGAGCTTTTGTCAAAGATGAATTTGTTGAGAAATTGAGGTTTTGCTTCCGAAATATCTATTCTGTTTCATTGGGCTATATGCCTGCTCTTGTACCAATACCAGGTTGTTTTGATTATTGTAGCCTTATAATAAAGTTTAAAATCTGGAAGTGTAATACCTCCTGCTTTGTTGCTTTTGCTAAGGATTATTTGGGCTATATGTAGGTGTTTATGTTTCCATATGAATTTCCATATTGTTTCAGGTATGAGAAGAATGATGTTGGTTATTTAATGGGTATTGCATTGAATCTGTAGATTGCCTTTGGTAGGATGGACAAAAGATGACCATTTTCAGCTCTATCCACAGAAGACCATTATATGAATTAGAGCTGGTGAATGAGAACTATAGGGTAGACAACTATGTAAATGAATTAGGATGCTGTGAAATGCTGATGAGATCTTTCCTTGCCCTTCAGAACTTACTTGAGGATGCAGCATTTGCCCTGAAAATGTCACACTCTGGTGAGTGGTCACAACTCTTCAGGTACTCCCATCAGAAAAGACCTGATTCTCAGCATAAGAGTTTCCATGCAGGCCAGGCATGGTGGCTCATGCCTATAATCCCAGCACTTTGGGAAACCGAGGTGAGAGGACTGCCTGAGCCCACGGGTTCGAGACCAACCTGGGCAACTTGGCGGGACCTCATCTCTACAATAAATCAAAAAACTAGCCAGGCGTGACGGTGCATGCTTGTAGTTCCAGCTACTTGGAAAGCTGAGGAGGAAGGATCACCTGAGTCCAGCAGGTCAAGGCTGCGGTGGCCAGGAGCATGCCACTGCCCTCCTGCCTGGGCGGCAGAGTGAGACTCCAACTCAAAAAAAAAAAAAAAAAAGAGTTCCCATGCTACATGGAAAAAAGAAGCCAAGCTAGTAGTACTTTTAAAACATTGAAAGTAGCACTGGAAGAGTAGAAACTGATTGCTTTTTGTATAGAAAATACTGAGTTTAAAGAGCTAAAAACCATACATTTCTCCCCATCTTTCCAAGGGATCTCCTTTGAAACCTCTTTCCCTTTAAGGAAGGATGCCATCATCAAGTCAGAGAATAGTCAACATAAAATGTTTCTATACTCGAAATTCAAAAGGGAAAAATACTGATTGCTATTTGGTTGTGACAACAAGCAACCATTATAATCAGTTTTAAACCTATTCCAATCAATCAACATCTTCACACCAGTGACCATGCTTCTGAAAGCCAGTCAATCAATAATAGCTAAATCCCGGTAACCACAATTCCACAGCAAAAAGAACAACTAATCCTGCCTATGAAAGTCCTTCAGTTCCTGAAGACTACATGTCTCAAAACCCTATGAAAGCAGTTTGCTTTTTCAGAGAGACTCATGTGTCCAAGAAGCATAGCCGTTGCTTACAGGGCAATCTACTCAACTTTTGATTTCAAATATCAGGTAGTGGGCTCTTTCTTCAACAGCAGTGGTTGTCTCTTGTTTGAAAGCAGCTGAGCCACTAGCCCCATAGAAAAAGTCAGTGGTGTGCTAATAAATTTTTAATAACCAGTTCTCTGATAGAAAAAAAACAGTCCTGGTATATGGCTTTGTTCAATTCCTGTGGTGTAAATACTCCCACTGTGGCATATTTCAAGCTATCAGGAAAGCATTAATCATCAAATTCCTGAAAATTTAATAATCAGCTCCTATGAGCTGGTCCAACTGGCTCCTATGGACCACTGACAAAGGGAGAGAGTGCCAAGGTAGAAAAGAGCCATCATTACCTGATGGTGGAGTTGACATCATTTGCTAGATCTCCCATGTCCAGGCATTGTTTCCACAAAAGAACCAGAGCATGATCCTGCTGCAGAAAGAATGCATGACTATTCTGTGTAGATAGAAAATCAAAGGTCACAGGGCTAACTCCTTGCCTCCACAGAGAGGAAGTTGCCACAGAAGGGATCAATGGTTCCATCCAACCAGACAGAGAGAGCCAATCACCACACAGAGACAGAAAAGGAGACAGATTTTCCCCTTTCCCTCCTTAATGTCCCAGCACCAGGCCAGAAAGAAGGAAGCGAGACCCAACACCTTTCATTGTAAGCCATGAGAGCCGCATGTGCAGCCTGCCCAAAGAGCTTTCCATTAAACACGAGATTGAAACTTTAAAGATGCAAGACAAAAATTGTAACAAAGTGAGACAACTTTAGTTACTGGAGGGCTGTGGCATCCCAATGAGGTTGAGGGCAGGGAGCTTGCTCCTTTGTGGAAAAGACAGCTGGGGCTTGACAAAGCCCAGATACAATCAGATCCTGTAAGTACGAGAGTGAGGCCCTGTCCCAGCACAACACTCTTAGAAAGAAGGAAGCCTGAAAAGATGAGTCTCTGAAACAACTTCCCAGAAATCCCCTAGATCAGGGGCCCCAAACCTTTTTGGCATCAGGGACCAGTTTTATGGAAGTTAATTTTTCCATGATGGGGGGAGGGGGGTAGGGAGAGGATGATTTTGGGATGATTCAAGTGCATTACATTTGTTGTGTACTTTATTCTATTACTATTATATTGTAATATATAGTGAAATAGTTATACAACTCACCATAATGCTTCAAAGAAGTTCTCCAGTGATGTTTGTTTTCTACTCATTTTGGCTAGGGTTAGCCTGTGGGCTTGCCAAAACTGACTGAGAGAAGTGCACAGTGTGGGGAAAAGGTGAGAATGGAAGTGGTAAATAAAATAATGGGTAGGCCATGCATGCACTAAAATAAATGTCAGATTCTGACTTAAAACCTGCCACTAGATGCAGCTGTACAAATGAAGCACATCAACTCACTTGCCACTCACTGACAGGGTTTTGATATGGGTCTGGCAAACAATTGATTTATTATGGACTCTGTGCAGTCAAACCTCACTGCTAATGTTCATCTGTATTTGCAGCCACTCCCCAGAACTATCATCACCACTTCAGCCCCATCTCAAATCATCAGGTATTAGATTTTCATAAGAAGCACGTAACTTAGATCTCTCACATGCACAGTTCACGATAGGGTTCACACTCCTATGAGAATCTAATGCCACCGACGATGTGACAGAATGCAGAGCTTAGGCAATAATGGAGTGATGGGGAGCAGCTGTAAATACAGATGAAGTTTTACTCACCTGCTTATCACCTCCTGCTGTGTGACCCGGTTCCTAACAGGCCACTTGCTGGTCCCGTGGCCCAAGGGTTGGGGACCTCTACCCTAGATCTCTCTTTATCTGAATCCATCCTTAGATTCACCCTTGCTTTACAATGGCCTCTTAGACACTACACAAGTCTCAATCTGGCATGATTTTAGGCTGGTGTGCATGTTGGTGCCAAACAGAACTCTGATTCCTGTAGTTATTCAAGGATCTGGGGTGCTGGCAGCTCTGCCACCTTTAACATGTGTCTTCCAAAGTTAAGGTCACCCTAGGTATTGACCTCCAGCAGCAGATGACAAACGAGCATGGAGGTTGGGTCATGGAGAGCTTCAGCAGGCCAGGCCTAGAGATGGCCCATATCACCTCTGCTCAGATCCCATTGACAAGAGGTAACTATGGCCATACCTACCTGCAAAGGAAGTTGGGAGAAGTGGCCTACCTGGGTCTAAGGAAGAAGAAGAAATCAACTGAGTACTCAGTTGGCAGTCCTTGTCAAACCTGGTTCCCTACAAATGAAATCACTCCTGATGTTCTAGAGTTTTTACTTCTGCATACTTCTTAGGCTCATTTTTGTATTTTTCACAAGATCATTGCCTGCTTTAGAAACTGCTTATTTCTTATAAATGTCTTTTTAAGTCAACTGATACTTCTACACCATGAATTTTAATGACTGCATCATAAGCTATTGAGTGTTGATGCCATCCTGTAATTAATTAATCAACCCACTATGTGACAGGGTCTTACTCAAGTGGATAATTTTTCCCTTTCTTTAATTGAATGCCTCATTTAATTTTATTCTTTTTTTTTTTTTCAGTAATTCACATGCTTGATGTTTTGAGGCATTTCCTGACCATTCTGGTCGTCAAAAACAAGCATGGAGCTTAGTGTATTTGGGATAGGGGAAAGGAATAAGTGTGAATCAAATAATCACATAGATTAGTATATAATTGCAAACTAAGCTGTTATTACGAAGGAAGGAACATGGTGTTGTGTGGATATCACAGAAGATCCTGACCGAATGATGGAGGTGATGAGGGACTTAAACATGAAAGGCTTCTCTAAAAAAGTGACATTTTAGCTATAATCTGAGGATAGTCTAAATTAGTCTTTCTAATTACTGTAGTCTCACATCATCTTGCCAGTAATGAGTTTTACCCTGGCCTCAAAAAGGATGCAGCCTTAGCAAACAATGAGCCCTTCCCTACCATAGTTTTATTTTCTGCCCTATGATTCCCCCCCCCCAAAAGATCTTGCTGATTTCATGGCTATTGAGAAATGGCTACCAGAGCCCTCCTGTACAGAGACTTACCCTGTAATCTCCTAAAGGGCATTGACTGATTCCTATAAGTGGAGCCTGGGGACGGTGCTGCATGTGTTTCACCAGCCAAGTATGTAAACAGTTTCGCCCACGGTCCTCTCGCCATGCCCCCAGGTGGGCTCATCTGATGCTGTAACTTCAGGGCTATGGAAAGAATCCTCTGGTCCATAAATGAATTGAGTTGAATCTATCCGTCTATATTGGCCATTTCAAAGCAGCACAAACAATAGAGTAATAACCTCGAGCGAGGCCCCTATCTAAATCCCAATCTTGCCACCTACTTGCTGAATGACTTTGGACAAGGCCACAAGCTAATCCTGGCCAAAATAAGTAAAAAGCAAATGTCACTGCCTCAGTTTTCTCATCTGTGAAATAACAATGATGGTAGTTTGTAGACCACAGTATTTGTGTGAGGATTGAACACTGAAGTATGGAAAGTGCTCAAAACAGTGTTTGGCCAGTGGTAAGAACATTACAGGTGTTATTAGAAAGCATCCTGAAACCCATCTGGGTGACTGCAGGGCTATCCTGGGTAGCAGGCTTGGAGCACAGCCCCTTCCTGGGCTTCAAGAGCCCTTTCTTCCTGAGGCCAATGAGACAGGGGCCAGCAGCTGCAGAGACCTGCTCCTTGGTCCCTCGCTGTACACAGCAATCCTGCCAATGCTTGCCTTCTGGCCTTGCTCATTGGCTGTGCCCCACAGCCTCAACCCTGACTTTGGCTACCGGAAAAGGATTTAAATCTGCTACACCGAGGGGCTGAGGATGGCCTCGGGTGAAGTCCTTAACCCCACCAGCCTCACTGGTCTTCAGTAGGCAAACAGGATGACAATGCCCACCTCTGAGGGTCACAGCAGGGGCTTGACCAGCCGAGCCCAGGTCCCAGGTCCCAGGCAGTTGTTGGGCTTTTCGATGCCCGGTCGCCATCTAGTGCCCAATGAGAGTAACTGAACCTCTTTCTCTTTACAAACAGCTTACACTTGTATGTATCAATGTAGGACCGGAAGATTCCACTGAAGTCGTTGAATCTCAGGGTCACCCATTTTAAGAATCTCTTCTAAGGAATTCCCCCAATCCAGTTTCTGCTTTAAAGTTTCCAATACAGAACTCCTTGTTACATTTTTGGACAACTTTAAGTGTGAGAACACCACCTCAATTGGAGTCCTATTCCTTGCATTTTAAACTTGTCGTTTCATCCTACATTTCCCCCAAATGCATAGCAATAGAAAGGAGAAAGTGCAGAGATGGGTGAGGCCTGCCTCTTGGTGTGTACATGGTTGGTATGAAGTCACGGTTTCCAAGCATCGGTTTTATTTTCCTATCTTTTCTATTTATTAAGCACACCCTGTGCTGTGTACACGATGCTAAGACCTAGGAATAGCAAGGTAATAAAAAAGGCGCAGACACTGCCCTCACCAGGTCAAGGCAAGGCCAGCAAAGAGAAAACTACAGTCAATTCTGTAGTGGGGAAGTGGGGAGGAACATCTTCAGTCTTCACTGCACAAGATGATCACCTGGGATTACCTGGGAGTCTTTAAACCCCATGGTCAGGCTACTTCCCCGATGAGCACATCCATCTCTGAGGGTCAGGTATTGGTGCTTTAAAGCCACTGCAATGTGGTTGCCCCAGGAAGGGTTGTATTAATCCCATCCAATATTTGCTAGGATGCAGAGACTGGTGCCTTCAACCATTAGGATGTGAAAAGGGTCATTACTTGCATAATGGTACTTTCTGGGGAGATCAGGGTGGGTTTAATTCAGTCCAGAATGCTTGAGCAAATGGGCTGGTAATGGCAGCAGCAACTTCGGTTCTTAGTGTGGGTGGGAGTGAGCCAGCTGGGTTGGGAGTTCTTGCCCATGGGTCTGGATTTGAATTTCTCATTGGTACCAAGGGGGAGGACATCAAGTTCCCATTGACTTGCCTGGATATGGTACAGGAGTAAGGGGAAGAAGGACTTGAAGGCTGTCAGTGGTCAAACATCAAAAATGGAGTCTTTCTCTTATTATATTCCTTCAGGTCAATGCAATGGGCGATCCAGGCTGAGAACCACTTGGCTGAACTGCCAGTGTTCCCCCAGACACCAAAGAGAAGAATCACTGTAGGGAACTTGTTACAACACTGATTCCTAGGCCTCAACTCACACCCACTGATAAGAGCTTCCAGGGCTGAGGCTGGTCATCCGTGCATCTGTCCAGGGAGTTCTTATAATCTGGGAGCTTTGAGAAATGCTGGGCCCAATGATGGCTACAGGAATGCTACTGGCCACTTCCGCTGAGACCCCCTTTCCAATTTACAGAGGGTTTTTACTTGCATATCATGTGACCCTCACACATGTTGTGAAGTGACGAGCTGGGAGCTCAGAGGCCTGGGAGGGATGGGAAGCCACAGTACGGGGAACCTGGAGACTCAGCTTCCACACCATGTTCCCCATCGGGTCTGATGGGCTTTGTGTGGTCATTCCTTCACTTTTTCCTTCACTGTGCACTTCAGCCCCTGCATGAACAACAGTAAGAGGCCAGGCTCTGGCTTGGAACAAGACTTGGCTATAAAGATGGCCTCGGCTTCCTACCAGGGCACAGGTAACCCAGGAGGGGCGATGCTGTCCAACTCATTTCCTCTTCTCTAAAAGTGACAAAGCAAAAGGCTTTCTTTGTGCAGTTTTTGCAGATTACAGTGCCCTTCAGACCAGCTTCCCCTGGTGCTCTGGGTCTAGACTCCTGGGGGCATCCAGAAGAGACTCCCTTTTGCCTTCTGAGCCTCTACCTCCCACCAGGTGGTCCATGTTTGCTGTGTTTTGGATCTTACCACTTTCAGGCTGATGATGACAAAGATTCTCTGCTTGCCCACACTCTAGTCACACTCCTAAACCTTCTCCATCTGAGAGCTTTCTCATAAAATCCAGTTTTTAGCAAGAAGCTCTGCTAAGTCAGTTTGACAAGGATCCCCACCTTCGATACCTAATCAATATCTAATTAGGTTCCTCATCAGCCACCATCCCCCAGATGATGTCTGGTCACCCTGGCCTGTCTCCAGCTAGAATCCTGTTAGGTTGGTTCAGCCAGAATCCCTTTTGCCCCGATGTCTCCTCTTAGTAGTTTTCCCTCCAATAACCCCAACCATTCTCCTGGCTATGCATTCCCACTTGTCCATGCTGTATTCAGAATTGAGCTGAATCTCTCTCCCCCACTGCAAAATCCCATTGCCGTGGTCCCTATACCTGTCACCAGAATTCTGAATGGTCTTCCTTATGGGGCTTTTACAAGTGTCACTGAGCAATTTTTTTCTTTAACAACAGACATGACTGCAAAAAACCAAAGGAATCTCCTATGATAGTGGTGCAAAGGGAAATGAACATGCTCCAAATGAGTCTCCCAACCCCACTGTCCTTCGTGTGGTCCCCCAGTCATGTGAGAGATCAATTGGATTTGAAGAGCTTGTAATCCAACTACTCTTCACAGAGTGCATCAGGCACTAAATCAATTACTTCAGACACATGCATTTGTAGAGAAGAAAAAAAAAACCCTCTCTGACAGGACCACACTTGTTCAGCCCAGGAAACAAGTTACAAGTTATGTGTTTCTAAGGATTTTGTTAATTGTGTTGGTTGGTCGGTACTAACCTAGCACAAGGATTTGGGTGCTATGTGGAGGCAGGAATCATGTGGGGACAGGAGGTGAAGGATGGCAGTGGGGGACTGATTATAAAATAAGAACCACAGTATACTTTGTGTTTGGGAGGAATTAAAATCTAGTTGGGTTGGCACAGGCATTTTTATTATTATTTTTTTTAGAAAGTAGAATTTATTGAGAGGACAGAAAAGCTCCTACAGTGGGAGGGGACCCGAAGGGGTTGCCCCATCACAGGCATTTTTGAAAACAGTTTAGCAGTTTCTTTAAAAGTTGAGTGCACACTTGCCATATAACACAGCAGTTTCACTACAATCCAAGAAAAATGAAAACGTATTCCACAAAATACTTGAATGTGAATGTCTGTAACAATGTTAGTGGAAAAACACAAATGTCCATTAATTGACAAATGGATGAACAAAATGGAGGTATATGCATACAGTGAAAAATGACTCAACAATGAGAAGGAACAGGCTGCTAATAACGCACAACATGGATAAACCCTCAAAACAATGTGCTAGAGGAAAGAAGTCAGACATAAGAAATTGTACATTGTACGATTTCATTTCTATGAAATTTCTAAAAATGGCAAACTATGGTGGTGGAAAGCAGATCAGAGGTTGCCTGGGTGAGGATGGGCATAGAGATGGACTGCAATTTTGTGGGGTGATGAAGGTATTCTGAACGGTTATGACAGTGGTTACACACTCTGTTACACAATTATATGAATTTACTAAAAGTCATCAAACAGAAGGCTTTAAAAGGTATGAAAATTATACCTGGCCAGGTGTCATGGCTCACACCTATAATCCCAACACTTTGGGAGGCTGAGGTGAGAGGATTGCCTGAGCCCAGGGATTTGAGACCAGCCCCGCAAACTTGGTGAGATCTCATCTCTACAATACAGCAAGAAAAATTAGCTGGGCCTGGCCATGCGTGCCTGTATAGTTCCAGCTACTTGGAAGGCTGAGGCGGAGGGATCACCTGAGCCCAACAGGTCAAGGCTGGTCAGCAGTGGACTGGGGTTGGCGCCCAGAACCACCATTCAAAGTTTCCTCCTGGCCGGGCTGGGTGGCTCAGCCTATAATCTCAGCGCTTTGAGAGGCCGAGGTGAGTGGATTGCCTGAGCCTGCGGGTTCGAGACCCGCCCGGGCAACTTGGCGAGACCTCATCTCTACAATAAATCAAAAATTAGCCGGGCATGGTAGCGCGTGCCTATAGTTCCAGCTACTCGGAAGGCTGAGGCGG
>CAUYQG010169584.1:0-21777 GCA_963574415.1 Tarsius wallacei | reverse complement strand
TGAGCACTTACTATATGTCTTTACCTGAATAGTGTGAAGAGTGTGTGTTCTGCAATCCAGATGTCTATAAGCACCTTGGCTCCACCAGAGCTGTCTGACTTTGGCAAACTGCTTAGCCTCTCTGTGCCTGTTTCTTTGTCTAGAAAATAGGGTAATACCAGTACTAACTTTAAAGGGACATTATAAGGATTACATGAGTAAAACCTCATGAAATGCTAAACTTGAACCATGTCCTGACACAGAGTAGGCACTCAGTATTAACATGAACAATGATTATTCCATTAGTCAGTCACTAGTCTGCAGAGTAGGCAGATCATTTCTTCTTATTTTACCAATAAGGCTTTGAAAGACTGAGTCAACCTGCTGAGGTCAAGTAATTAACTTTTAACAGAGTTAATAAGTGGCAGAGCTGGGACTTGAATGCAGGCAGCCAGACTCCAAAGCCTGAAAGCTCAGCCACCGTCATGAGCGTGGATGTCACTGTGCGAGGGTCTAACCATGGAAGACCAGTGGAGTGATGACCAGTACATTAAACACCATGAGAGATATATTGAGAGAAAAGGAAGAGGTGGCTGGGTCAGGGACAGCAGGGAGCAATAGAGCTGTCTGTAGAAACTGAAGAATGCTTCACGCAGAAGGGGACTTGAGCGCTAGTCTCAGAGCGTGCTGAGGAGATCGCCAGCCAAGAAGAAGGAAGAGCATTCCCACAAGCCAGGACCTAGAATACCAAAAGGATAGTGAGTTGGGAGGTATGGCAGGAGCATGGAGGAGGTGGGAAAGGTGAGGCTGGGAAGGCAAGTGGAGGCCAGGTGTGAAGAGCCATGCATACAAGGCCAGAGATTCGATTTTTATTCCATAAAATCAGAGAGGCTCAAATGTTAATATGCAGAAGAATTACCCTCGGTGCTTGTAAAACACCTGTAGGTTTCCATCTCTTCTGTTAGCAATGGGGGACCGACAAGGGTGTATATAGGCAGGGGAGACTTGTTGCAGATTTAGCAACAGATTTCTGGCACCGGAATACCAGGACGAGTGCTGGAAAAAATGGTAGTCTTCATGAACTGATACATCAAACCAGAGTTTCTTAACCTCAGCACTATTAACATTTTGGGCTAGAAAATTCTTAATTGTGGGGGTTGTGCAACATAAGATTCTTGGTAGCATCTCTGGCCTCTACTCACCAGACGAATAACATCCCCTGTTTGTACATGGCAATGGCCAAAAATGTCTCCAGACATTGCCAGATGTCCGGGGTGGAGGAACAAAATAAAACCCCCGGTAGAGAGTTATTGATTTAACCCTACCACCCCTACTTTACAGATGAGGAAATCAGCTACACAAAGGGGCAGAAAGGCCTCAGTCAGGATTCAAGGGGGCGGGGTCATGGTGGGGTGGGGTCTGGCTTCAGGGGCCTGGACTCAGCCACAGCACTGAACAGTCTCTCGAGGAAGATACAGTCAGGACAGCCTTCCGCGAAGAATTACAGATTTAGTAACAGACTGGGTGACAGGAAGGGGATGAGAGAGTAAGGTTCAAGGCGGAAATCTCAGTGCTTGCCGCTAAGCTGGGGGGGGGGGGAGTAAGTACTAAATACATAGTTTGGGTTCGAATCGAATCTAGATGTGGTTGCACAAAAAGGAAAAAGCCTGGTCCCCTGTGCTACGAGCAGGCAGGAGGTGGTGGGTTCATGTTCAAGCTGAAGAGAAGAACCCTCTGTAGGGCTGAACTTGGGGGTGGGTGTCTGGACCAGCTCCGACCCAAATCCTGGCTGGTTGTGTGGCCCCAGCTCACGAAATAGGGATTGGAGTCTCGACTCACAGCCTTGATGTGAGAACTCAGGCGGTTAATGTGAGCAAAATGGCAAGCGAGCACGATGTGGTCGGCCCTCCTCTCTTTCCAGGTCACCTCGTTACCTCCACGCCCCAAACGCGTCCGGTACGGAGCGCCTCCCCCTCCTCCCATCGTGGGGACCCCAGAAGGAGCGTCCTAGGCCGAGTGCGCCCCTCTCCACCAGCAGAGCGACCCACTGAAGCTTCAGGGGCGCCGACAGGCTTTTCACTCCCAGTCCGCTCCGATTTCGGGGTCCCGGGGGCGGCCGAATGCGCGCGGCCAGCCGGGTGTCTCTGAGAAACGAGCCGGGTCGAGTCCAAGGTGCACCGCGTACATTTCAGGCAGGTCCGTCCCCGGCGGGCCCGGGGTCGAAGCCAGTCACCGCCGCGGGCCGCCCGCTCGGCTCTGACCCGGAGACCGAGGAGAGAGGCGCCAGATTTGGGGAGGACCCGCTCTCCGAAGCTGGGCTGCAGACGCTGGGAGCTGAGAGTTGTCCGATCCAGAAAAAGAAGCGCGCCCGCGGGGGGTGGGGGTGCAGGGAAGGAACAGGAAAGTAGGGGGAAGAGGAGGCAAAAAGAAAGCGCCGGGAAGCGGAGCTTCCAGGGGGACCCAGCCTACAACACCTGGGCAGGAGTCGGGAACAAAGCGGAGGCTTCAGGTCAGAAGTGCTCTGGGTGTTTCCGAAGAGGCGCTCCCGGGAAACGGGGGCCCGCTGGGGATGCCGGGCGCCCCTGCGCCCAGGGCGCTCTCTCGGGCGCCGCTTACCTTCGCCGGGGCCGCGGCGCGCACTTCCGGGGGCTGCGCTCGGGGCGCACGGGCCGAGCCCGGGGACCCGGAGCCGATCAGCGAGGGTCGGGCACGACAAGGCGCTGCCAGGAGCTTGGGCCCGCACCCGCGCCTCGGAGAGGAATCCTGGCGGAGGTTCCGCCGGGGCCGGGGCCGGGGCTGGGGAAGCGGGGTCCCGGCCTGGGCGCTCACGGGCGGCCGCGCCGAGCCCCGCAGACGTTGGAGGAGCGCGAGTCAGTGGGAGGAAAAGGTTGTCTCATTTCCTTCGATCGCCCCCCCCACCCCCCGGCTCCGGACCTGCCCTCCCTCTCCCCCGCCCCCTTCCCCAAGCCCGCGGCCCATGTGGGCGCTCGCAAGACGCGAAACCTGAACGGCTGCGGCGTGGGGCACCTCCCTCCGCACCAAGTTTGAGTTCACGCTCCCAACTCCCGCCTGCCTGCTCGCGCTTCCGACTGTCTGCAGCGCGGGGAGGTTCCCCCTCGGCGGTCCCCGCCCTGACCCGGACCTCCAGCCTTTCCTCCCGCTGAGACGAGCCCAGATTTGAAAGCAGACCTCCAAGCCCCTGCCAGCATCCCTCTTCTCATTCCAGTCCCGTCGCCTGCTTTGAGCCTGTGTTAAAACACCCAACCCAGAAAGGAAACAACCACTTAGTTTGTTAAATTTGATCAACTTTTTTTTTTCGAGCGGGGGTTGAAGCCTGATGCATAATCTCGAAGGAATGTTCATTTTTATCGGAAGGAAAGCAGCTGAGGTCTCTGTTTGACCTTGCTCATTCAGGGTTGGGGTTGTGTTGGTTAAAATCAACAAGTATTTATTGAGAGTCTGGCGCTGGAAACGTAGAAACAAACCAGAAGGGCACCCTGTTCCTAAACAATCGTCTAGGTGATTAGTGCAGGGGAGACCTAGTCCCGGGATGCAGCTGTCTCTTAAGAGATGGGCCAGGGAGTGGAAAAGCTTTCTAGAGAGCCAAAAAGCATGGGCAGAAACAAGACGGAAACCATAAAGCCCCATCAGGAGGCAGTCTAGCAAAAGACACAGCCAGGGCAGGGATGATGGTGGGGGACAGGGAAGAGAACGTTGTGCCAGTCACCAAGAAAGCAGAGGAGTTTCTGGGAGCAGTGGGGAGGAATTGACAAGATCTGATGACAAAGGCGGAATAGAGGGAAGAAAAGATGGTGAAGGAGAGGGGTAACTCTCAGGCCTCTGGCTGGAGTAAGCAGTGACTATGTGGATGACCAGAATCCCAGAGCACCTTCTGCAGCTGCTATCTCATGTGTGGGCCAGGGACTGGCAGTAGGAACATCCCGTGGAAGCTTGTTAGGAATGGAGACTCTCGGCCCCCCTTGACCTGCTGAATCAGAATCCGCAGTTTAACAGGATCCCCCAGGTGATTCAAATGTGCGCTCGAGTTTGGAAATACTGCTCTCTAGGCCACTGACTATATATTACACTGACGGTATATTAGTCTGACTGTTATTTGACTGGATACTAAACTATGGAGCCCTGACTGTATATTAGAAACACCTGGGGAGACTTAAAAACCAATAAGAGGCCCCCGCTCTACCCCGCAAATACTTTTTTAATTGGTCTGGGGTGGGGCTTTCACATCAGTATTTTTGAAATGCTCTCCAGATGACCTCATACAGCCAGAGTTGAGAATAAGTTCTCGACTTATTCAAGAGCTACTTCATTTGACCTTGAAGTGCAGCACTTCAGAAAAGAAAACAACACCTGCGTGTCAATGAAACTGTAAAGACAAGTTATCCCACTTTCATACAGAGGCAACTGGTCTGCTGCAAAGGGCCCTTGTTTCCTGAATTAATCGGGGCACCAGGTTCTAGCCTCGGACAGCCACTGAATTCCTATTTGAATTTGAGCGGGTATTCTATCTGACCTCTCTTTCCTTATTTGTAAAAAGAATACACACCTGCCTGACTCCAAACTCCATACCTCGGCATGCAAGGTGCCATCATCAGAGCTCCCCCAGGCCTCCAGCTCTCTCAGCAGGCAGATGGAGAGGAGGTGCTGAGAATCAGGGTTTCCTGATACAATACTACAGGTGCCTGCCATACACGAATACCGGAGAGCGGGTGTTTGTGTGCTGAGCACAGGGGCAGACACAAAACTGGTGCTCAATAAATGTGTGTTGAATGAATAAATGAACAAATAAATACATAGGGCACAGATGCCGATAGGTGAGCACAGCATAGACTTTTTCTATGGACTGTCTGGCCCTAACCCAGAGCCGACTCATTTGACCCCACCAAGCTGGAGAAAGGATGCTTGGAAACACTCAATCTAGCTTTCGATTTAAAAATGCTACCGCTACTAAGAGCTGCTAATATGTGTAAATACTTAGCACACACAAGTTATTGGGGTAAGTGTTCCACTTATAAGTCTTACCTCATTTTATTAAAGTGAAGCAAATACTGTTGAACCCCCATACTTCAACAGGTTTCAGGAATCACAAGTATGGAGGGACTAGTTACTGTCCAGACTAGCCCCTGCTTCTGGTTGTGCAGCAGGGCATCGGTGCATCTACAGCTAGCCAGAGAGCCCCTGGAGGTTCCTGCAGGTCATTCTCTAGAGCATGCCTCCTTGCACGGAGTCAAACCTCGAGAGAAGCAACTGTAGCAGGGTCCTACAGAAAGAAGTAGAGTTCCCCAGGAGCTATTTCAGGGGACCTGTGGGCTATGGCTGAGCCTTGGAAAGGGAGTCCTCAAAGCGACCAACTTTATGGTTGCATGTGTGCGTGTCTGCATGTGCTGCCTTTAGTGAGAGCCCCTTCGGTGCCAAACCCTATGCCAGTCCTTTCCATGTATATTTATCTTAATGACCATAGCATCATCTTGTTTGGTCAATTATACTTGTTTTCTTATGGAGACACCATGAAGTGAAGATCTGTGCATCCCTGAAGCCCAGGTTTCTAAAGTAGACATGCACCATTGTCCGTGTCCGCCACCTCTGCCCACCCCCTTCCATGGAGGGGAAGGTCCCCATTTCAAGTCCCGTTCACTTGTTATGATCCCAAGTCATCAAAACTCTCTGTGTCTCATTTTTCTACCTGGAAAACAAATTGCCCTTGATTGCTCTTTTCTATTTTTTTTCTCTTTGAGTTGGAGTCTCACTCTGTCGCCCAGACTGAAGCGCAGTGGCACACTCCCAGCCACCGCAGCCTCAACCTGCAGGGCTCTGGCAATCCTCCCACCTCAGCCTTCCAAGTAACCAGAACTACAGGTGCACGCTACCATGCCCGGCTAATTTTTGATTTATTGTAGCGACAAGGTCTCGCCAAGTTGCCCAGCTGGGTCTCAAACCTGCGGGCTCAGGCAGTCCACTCGTCTTGGCCTCCCAAAGTGCTGGGATTACAGGCTGAGCCACAGAACCCGGCCCGGTTGCTCCTTTCTTAAAGGTGCCACATGTGGCTTGATACTCCGTAGTCTGAGAGGAGGTGAGAAGAGTTAACCCATAGACTGTTGAGAGAAGCTGAAAACACTGGAGTGATTTATCCCAAGAGGAAAGGGCCTAGTACTTCACTAATAGCATAACTATCATAAAAGAGAGAACTATGTTTGTTCCATCTCTGGGGGGCATATTTACAAAACAGCATGAACTATCAATTGAAACCTTAGGTCAGATGTGAGAAAGAAATATTAAGCCCCTGGGCTAGACTAGGACTGATGCTCAGCGGCTATCTCATGAAGCCGGTCTCATAGGGCCTGGTGGACTGGCCTTAAGGATGGAGGTGGTCTAGGAACACAAGCAGAGATTGAGATGCACAGGATGAGACAGGCAGGTCAGAGGATGAGGGAGTCCATGTAGACTGGCACAGCATACAACTCCAATTCTAACGAGAGGTGTGGCATTAGAAGACAAAAAGGGATCAGCTCAGGAAACCAGTTCCACAGCAACCACTCCATGTCTGGGTTCAGACCTAGGGCTGAGAGCTGAGGCCCTCCTTGTGAGAAGCTTTGCGAGTATAGACAGGTGATGCCAGCAGGCCCGGGCCTCCCTGCAGGAGAACCCAAGGTACTGATGGTTAGAGCAGGGAGCCACCATCCCTCACACTGATATCCTGGCTCACAGTACATCCGGCTTATAGAAAAAGTCTGGAGGCCAGAGCCCCTTCAGTTATACAAAGGAGACATGGTAGTTTTAACCCTCAGTGAGTGGAGGCTGTGGCATTACCTCAGTGGTCAAAAGTCATGATGACAAGATTTGATAGGAGGATCGCTAGGTCCATGTCAGGGCTGAGTCCCATCAATCAGCTACTGTTTGGCAAGAGTCCAGCCACATCCCTGCTGCTTCTGCTTCCGAAACCCCATCTGCTTTTGCAAGACAGCAGTTGGACAATTTTACACAAAGCTCATTGCAGCAAATTTTAACTGGATTCTTCCTCAAACAAGAATACAACCTCAGACTTTGATGACCCCATTTTTACTGATGAGCAAAGCAAGGTGCAAAACCCAAAGGCAGACAACAAAACCAAGCTGAGCCATCAGCTGAACTGAGGTGAGACCTTTAGACCCTTGTAGCTTACTCCAAAATGATGAGATGCTGAGGGTACGACTAGACATCTGCAGTGAGAACATGTCCAGATATGTCCTCACCCAAGATAGCCTGGCACTTTGTAACCCATTTGTCTATGAGTACAGTTCAGCTCACCTGTCATTTCCTAGAGACTGCCTGCCCTTCACAGGACACTGTCCTAGGCACTACAGACAGCCTCACTGCACCTCCCACTAACCTTCTCCTGGGATATTCTGAGATCCTCCTATCAAATCCTATCAAATCACAAACTGGGCTCTAGACCAGACCCATTGAATCATAATCTCTAGGGGCAGGGCCTTTAAACAAACAAACTAACTAAAAAACACCTTTGCAGTTCATTACAGTGTACAGTTAAGATTGAAAGCCACTTCTGTAGGAAATGCAGAAACAAAATCCAGGTCCTCAGATGAGAAGTTTACAAAACAGTAAGGTGCTCAGTCTAGTCGTAGATGATCTCCAAAAGTCACGGGGAAAAGGAGAACATGAAAATCGCTTTCCTGTCCGAGGCATATTAAGACAATGCCAAATGAACAAAAATCCCTGGACTTACCTCTGCCTTGAGTGCATTAAATCATCCCCACATGGTAGGATGTGGAGATTTTCCTAGCCCACAAGGTAGGAAATCTGGTTCTGTCCCAAGAAAGTACAGATGATTGAAGCCAGAATCCTTGCCTGCTTCTACTATGGCATTGCTATTTACAAGAAACCTTCCAACTTCCAGCTCTTATTAATTCCAGAAGTAGTAAATGATCTCCAGGAGTGATGGAGCAAGGCAGGCATGTAAAGCGAATAATGGAAGACAAAGGAAATTGCCTCATAGCCTGATGAGAGGCTAATGGATGTGCAGACAGAGACACCAATGTGTCACCATTAATGATGTCACTTTAGGAAAATCAGAAAACCAAACTTTTTTTTTCATGCTTTGCCCTACGGTTGTCTCATATCTGTTCATCTCAGCAAAAGTGAACTTGAAAAGAAAATGTATACTTGTTTAAAATGTTAGTTTGGGGAAGGCAGGACAACCTTTCTCCCTCCCTCCCCCCTCCCTCCTTCCCTCTTTCCCTTTCTTCCTTCATTCCCCGGTCCCTTCACTTTTGCCATTATATCCCCTGGCAAAGCAATGGGATTTTCGTTAAGGCCCATGGACAGTCGTCAATCAAGCGGCATTTACATTCATCATGTGACACAGCCTGCCGAAATGAAACTATCCATTTGATAGTATTAGCTACCAACACCTCCTAGACACCGAAGGTCGACGAATGCAATGCTACTTATTTATAGTCCAGCCTTTCGCCAACTTGTTATAAGGTCTAATGGTTGCCTTTAATCGCCAAATAAATCAGTGTTGATGGTCATACCCCCTCTGAAGTTCTAGTCTCCAGATGAAGACAACCGAATTATAAAAACCACGTTCTCTAGGCCTTGTCTGTTTTTCAGAAAGCAAAGTTGTACCTGCACAGAAGCATATGAGAGGATGCTGGGAGCACCAGTCAGTTGTTTAAAATAACTTTCAATAGAAATAAAAACTCCAGGGAACATACGTCACAGAGATGAGTTTCCACAATGTTCTAAGCACTTCTCCTACCTTTCTTGAAGTGCAGTGGGCCCTGAAAAGATGAAATAATGAGTAAAAAGCATCAATTAAGTCTTTATCTGTTCTATTGTGGTCAGAGGCTTATCTCATTGAATTATTTCCTCACAGACCCCAGTCAAAAGGGAAGAGACCTAAATACTTGTGGCTCAAACACTTTATCTTGCTTGGGGTAACAGAGTAGAAATCAAAGTATTTCTCCAGCTAGTTGCTGCTGCCCAGTGCAACATTACTTTTGATGAATGATGGGTTTTTAATCAAAACATATTCACCAGTTAAACCACAAACATAACTTAGTATACATTTTGCTTCTTTTTTTTTTTTTCATTTTGTATAGGGAAATTCTCATGTCCGGGTTGATACCCCCTTTACTTTTTTTATGTTAGCTAACAAGGTTAAATAAGTATAAACAAACCATCCCTAAAAGGCACTCTTTTTCGAGCTAACAGGAAGTCACTGTAAAAATGAGAGATTCCAATGATAAAAAATGAGACAATAAAACTGTGAAACATGCCTAGAGAAATTGTTATTCTTTAAGAAAATACAAGTTAGATCCCTAGCCACAATATCCGTGGTCCCCCCAAAATTGCCAGTGAGATTAAATATTTTAAAAACAAGATAAATATCTATGTCTATATTTATATTGAAAATACTATTGACACTCATTATAAAATTGAGACATCCCACTATATTTTAGCCTCATGACCTGTTAAGAAAAAAAATCACCCTTCATTTTAGAAAACTATGCATTTTTAGAGAAAAAGGGAACATTAGAATTTGAAATACGGTATACAATTTCAATTAAAATAGCTCAGCCTCACAGCATAACTGAACTGGACACCGAGCCCTATTTCAGCATTCTATGACAAGATTGCATGCAACTCTTCCAAAATCCTCAAAGACATGTTTACTGTAACTCTGTGTGAAAGGTGTGAGCCAGAGAAATGAATAGGGTGATTTGGTCTGAAAGATAAAGGGGCAAAACACAGAACATGCAACAAATCACACCAAACTCTTAAGTCCCTTTAAGAGTGTACACTAACTAGAACAGATGTTGAAGTGGCCCCAAACTTCTAAAAATCCCACAGTACGTGCATCAAACCCATCCTTTGATTCATAGATTTCATGGTAGCAAGTTCAGATCAACTGTAGCTGTGAACAAGGTATCTAAGATATCGATCCTAACAGAAGAGCTAATAAATGAACGGCTTATTTATTTGCTTCACCCAAGGGTCCACACTGGGAATCCTTTAAATTAGCAAGCTTGATTAATATATTAACAATACAATAGACATGATTTATTTCCAATGGTTTGCTGTACTTCCCAGAAGCACAGGGCTTATCTGAGATGTAGACCAGGCAAGGTGACTCATGCCTGTAATTCTAGTACCTTAGGAGGCTGAGGCAAGAGGATTGCTTGAGTGGCCCAGGAGTTCGAGGCCAGCCTGGTGAGACCTCATCTCTATAATAAATAAAAAAAATTAGCTGGGTGTGGTGATGTGCACCTGTAGTTCCAGCAACTTGGTAGGCAGAGGTGGAAGAATTGCCTGAGCCCAGCAAGTCGAGGCTGCGGTAGCCATAAGTGTGCCACTGCACTCCAGCTGGGGTGACAGAGTGTGCGGGGCAACAGAGCTTTCCCTCAGCTGTGTGACTTCAACCTCCTGGTCACGTGAGAAATTTGGGGGTCAGGGGGTCTTCTCTGTGCCCAGGACCTTGCTTGCCACATCTTCACATCCTCGGCTTTAATTCATCTTTGTCTTGAGTCGTCCCAATGCCTCCTTCTCAGCCTTGAACGTGCCTGAACCCACCCCCATCATTTCAAGTAGGTCAATAAATTACCATATAAATCTTGTAGATTCTGGACCTATTTCTAGATAATTTTCTTTATCTTTAATGCTTTTCGTAGCCAAGGTTCTCAAACAAATAGATGTATTTACACTCCTCGCTTTCTTAACCTCATTCAGTCCTCGACTCATTGTAGTCTGGTTTTTGTCCCCGACACTCACTGAAACTGCCCTCATTAAAGTCGCCCATGGCTGCTTCCTGCTTGCGTTCGATCTTTCCTCAGTATTTGCCACTGCAGCCCCTTCCTTCTTTACTCTCTCTCCTCCCTTCACCTCTGCATGCCCCCACTTCCTAGATCCCTCCCACTTTTAGGGTCATTCCTCCTCTGTGGCCTTCCTTCACTAGCTTTGCTTCATAACAGACACATCCTCACATGTCTCTGAAACGCTCCAGGGATTGCCTGCCTCTGACAGGATAAAATCAAGATTCTAGGCTGGGATGCAGAAGCCTTCAGGGCCGGCTGCTACCTGCCGCTCCCATTCACCCAGTAACAACCTGTCTTATGCTTCAGCCGTGTCAACCTTCTTACAGTTTCCCAAACATGTCATGCTATTTCACGCTCCTCTACCTTTGTACAGCATGTTCTCGACTCCACCTCTGTCCTTCCCCCAAGGAGTACCAGCTCATCTCTAAAGACTCAGAACAAAGGTGGGCAATTCTGGGAAGCTCTGTCTGCCCCCTAACAGTGGCAGCAATCTTACCTGGGTACCTGGCATCTGCAACACATCTTCACTGTAGAGCTCTGCACACTGTCGCCTCACCTGGATCCAATTTTGGGAGGGCAATAGATGCTTGTTCATCCCCTTGTCTCCAGAGTCTGACACTGCACCTACTGCGTGATTGGGATGCTAGACATGTCATGCTTCTTTTATTTCTCTGAGTTGAGTTTCATTTGCCCTGAGCTCTCTATTTGCTCCCTAAAGAAATTGAATTTCAGTTATTATCGCTGCATGCCCTCTCCCCGGGGTCAGGTGGAGGTCCCTAGGGAATTGTAGGATGCGGAACCTGCAAAGAGGGCCCTCTGAACTTTATCTACATGGTCACCATCACATCCCAGCCGATGGTCTAAGAGGCAGGTTCTTCTGAGCCTTGAGCCTGGGGATTTTTTTCACAAGGGTACTAAGGCCACAGTCCTTAATGTGCAGTCATTTCTTTTTTTACTTGTTTTTTCTTTTTTGAGTTGGAGTCTCACTCTGTCACCCAGACTGGAGTGCAGTGGCCGCTCCCAGCCACCACAGCCTCGACCTGCTGGGCTCCAGCGATCCTTCCGCCTTGGCCTTCCAAGCAGCTGGAAGGCGCGAGCTACCATGCCTGGCTAATTTTTGATTTATTGTAGAGATGAGGGCTCGCCAAGTTGCCCAGGCGGGTCTCGAACCCATGGGCTCAGGTAATCCACTTACCTCAGCCTCCCAAAGCGCTGGGATTACAGGCTGAGCCACCGAGCCCAGCTATGTGCAGTCATTTCTACCCCACCCCATCCCTCATCGACTGCCTCCATCGTGGGTGCTGCTGGGAAGCGGGGTTCAGATGATCACACCTCATGGACACCTCATGACCCTGTACTTTCTATCATTTTCAGATTTCCCTTAGCCTCCAGTCAGCCTGCATACCCTCAGAACCACAAAGTCCCCACTCCTGCCCAGCATGGAGCAGCGTGATTCTCCTCAAGAAACATAGACAGCTGAAACAAAAAGCAGAAACAGGAATGGCTCCCCTTACTAGAAAGTCTGTTTTCGGCCCTGCAAAAAAACAGCTCTCCAAAGCGAGGACATGACAGGATCTTGCTACCTTCTTGAGACAGAGAAGAGTACTCACAGCCAAGAGAACAAGACACAGATGAAGAGCCCAGTAAATTATTCTGCCATACAACCATCCATGAGTTTGTTTAGTTACTCGATTAAAAGCAGAAATGTCCTTTAAAAACACGAATAGAATTGCTCTCCCGAAGAAAGACACCTCCACCTGGCAGCCCTCCTTACTTAGCCTAATCTTCCTTCTGGCTCCTTCCCCATGGAGGGGACCCTAAAATGTCGGGGTTCCTCTATCTGTGGTCCCAGGAACATCGCTCACACGGCCGAGTTTATTTGAGCTGCTGACGGGCTGCTGACGCAGGACATTTGTCGCAGCTGCGCTAACCCACTTTCTCTCATGGATGATTTTAATCTCTTTCATTTTTGCCCAGCCTGTGAGAAAACCGAAAGCGTGGTTGGGAGGGGGTGAGAGATAGAAGTTACAGGTCACGAGCTGAGTGGCAGCTAAATCCTGTGGGAGGAAGCAAACACAAGTGTAATCCTTTCAGGAAAACAAGTATTACTGAAGAGGAGAAAGCTGCCAATGTAACTTTGTTCCAAGAATAAATAGCACATTTTCCCTCAGTGTTTGCTTTTCTCTCTTTGATCCCATTGAAACCCTCTGGAAGTGCCTGGCCAGCAATTTTCTCCCCTCTGAGGCTTGGGAGAAGGAGCCACAAGCCCTCGCTTGAGACTCCTCAAATGAATGCATAAGCAGGGGCTCCCAGGCAGTGCTGGACCCAGATGTTGGAGGGAAGTTCAACCCCCACAGACATGCCACGGTGTTTCCAAACTTGCTGTTTGGAAAGGGGAATGTTAATAGGCAGGGTCTGTTTGACCAAAGCCCCACTGGGTGTCATGGGAGTTTGAAAATGGCAACAACAAAAAAAAGCGAAGCTCGTGGGTTAATGTTTAGCTTTGGTCTCAGACAAAGTAAGTGCCTGCACACAATGGGGCCCACCAGAACGCGCCCTCGCCATGGGGTGTTTATGGCTCAAGTGTTCTAGAAACCACAGTTCTTAGTTACACACACAGTTTCCCCTTCTTTGCCCAGATAGCTGCATTTCAAGGGAGCTGCAGGCAGGGCAATGCCAAGGAAAGATGAAAGACTTGGCATCAGGTAGAACTGCGTTCAGTTCTGGTTCTCCCACTTACTCGTAGTACCGAGTGAGACGAGTTAAGTGCTGGGTGTCCTCATCTGTCAGGTGGGAATAACATGACTCCCCTTACAGGATGGTCATGAAGAATAGATGGGATGATGGATGTTAACACTTAGTTAGCATCACACTGGATTCTAAGTGCTCAATAAACGCCAGTTCTCTTCTACCATGGCCTCCCCATCGCATATTATTCAAATCAGAGAATACTTACTAAGCACCGATTCATGGAAAAACTTATACCAGGCTGATGCAAGAAGCTGAGAGTATAAAGCACACTCAAAAAGAAATGACATTCAAAGTGAGGATTCAAGCCAGACTGAAAAGTGTCAAATGACAGACACATGTGATATTATAAAACTGCACGTGAGGCCAGTCCTGACAGCCAGTCCTACGGGTCCCTCAGAGAGTAGAAGAGTCTGAGTAAAAGCTTTATGAAGGGGTTTGGGCTTTCTCTGAACAGAGAGGCAAAGAACAACTAGGCATAGTTTGGAAAACCTAATAAGATTATCTGACTTAAGCAGAAACACCTTATGGGACTGTTGGGAGATATCTGGAAAGGAAATTGAGTAATGCAATGGCTTAAAGATGGTGGCAAATTCTTCATTACTCTCCCAGCGGAAAGGAAGATTTTATTTCTCTTCTCAAATCTGGACTGATTTAGTGGCTACTTAACAAACAGGATGTTGCAGAAATGATGCTGTGCCAGCTTCAGGCACTGCCTTTAAGAGAATCAGTAGCTTTTGCTTCCTGCTTCTTGAAACGTTTGCTCTTCAGACACTGCCTGTTAGACTCTAGCCATCGTACTGTAAGAAACCAAGCCAAATGGAAAAGCCATGTTTGGCTCTTCAATCAAAAGCTCCAGCTGAGCTCCCAGCCAACAGACAAAAATAAGGCCGGTTATATGAGTGGGCCATCCTGTATATTCCAACCCAATCAAGTCCCAGATGACTGAAACCCCGTTTGCTACCACATGGAGGGGAAGAATGGCCCAACCGACCCCAGTCAACCCACAGAATTTTGAGAGATAATAGAGTGGCACCTGCTGTTAGGTACAGATTTGAGGGTGGTATATTATACAGTAGAAAATTGAAACGGGAAGGGACTTGTGGGAGGCACTAAATGCCAAACACCAAAGTCTATATTCATCATTATCACTATAGAAACTATTAGTAAATGACACTGTGTGTCAGACACTGTGTTGTAAGTTTTCCTATACTTTTAAATTTTAACCTCCTTATAAGTGGGTACCATTTAGGTTAAAAGCAGGTACTTATAGGTATGATTATTTATATTTAATAGTCAAGAAAACAAAAACTTAGAAAGGTTTAGAAATTTGCTCAAGATTATACAATCAGAAAATAGTAGAGATGGGATGGAAATCAGTTACATTATAACCACTCTCAACCCTCCTATCTTCTTTCTGCAAAGGAAAGTAAGCAATGGGCATGCTGATAATCTTGAGAGATACAAACAACTCTTCTAGCTAGAAAGTAGCAGTCAGATTGAAAAACCATAAGCTGCCTGCGCTTGTCAAATAATTCCAGGCAAAAAGGAATTATCATAATACTATAAGAAAGGGATTGGCAGTAGTGGGAAACTGCCGGGGGGTGGGGGGAGCATACCTCATCAACAAGGGTAACTGCATAATGAACATTTGTATGCCTAACATTGAATTGTACTCCACATCTTTAAAATTAAAAATTAAAAAAGAAAGAAAGAAAATAGCACTGGGTTATCACAGAAACAAAAAAACCGAGTACAATATGTTCTCACTCATAAGCGTACCCTGAACATTTACCATAATACTATAAGAAAGGGATTGGCTGTAGTGGGACATTGCCAGAGGAAGGGGGACACATAACATCAAAAAGGGTACCTAATCCCAAACCAGGCAAGGTGAGGATGAAAGCGAGGCCCAGATTTCACCTGTACTATGACCACTTATGTACCTAATCCTGAATTATACCCAACATCTTTAAAATTAAATAAATAAAAGAAAAAGGTGGGTTTAAACCAGTGGGTTTAAACCACTGTTCAGTGACTATATAGGCACATAAAGCAATTTGAAATGGATAACAATGAAAAGTTAAACGATGGGAAATGAGTTTCCAGGCAAATGGATCACAAAAGAAGGTAGGAGTCACAATCTTAATATCAGACAAACAATCTTTAAGTTATCAAAAATTTTAAAAGCTACAAAAGAGCCGGACTTGGTGGCTCAGCCTGTAATCCCGTGCCTTGGGAGGCTGAGGTGAGTGGATTGCCTGAGCCCACAGGTTCGAGACCCGTCTGGGCAACTTGGTGAGACCTCATCTCTACAATAAATCAAAAATCAGCCGGGCGTGGTAGCGTGCGCTTGTAGTTCCAGCTACTCGGAAGGCTGAGGTGGAAGGATCACTGGGGCCCAGCAGGTCGAGGCTGCGGTGGCTGGGAGCGGCCACTGCACTCCAGTCTGGGCGACAGAGTGAGACTCCAACTCAAAACAAAAAACAAAAGAAAACAAAATAAAAAGATACAAAAGGACACTACATAATGATAAAAGGTTCAATCATCAACAAGAAATATCCATCCTAAACATATATGCACCCGATAAAGGAGCATCAGCATTTATAAAGCCACTACTAAGTAAACTAAAAAAAGATATTGACTGTAACACTATTATAGCAGGGCACTTGCATACCCCACTAACAGCCCTAGATACATCACTGAGGCAAAAAATCAACAAGGAGATCCAGAACCTAAACTTGACACTCAACCAGATGGACTAAATAGACACCTACAGAATACTCCACCCAACAACCACAGAATATACATTCTACTCATCACCACATGGAACATACTCCAAGATTGACAACATTCTCGGCCATAAATCAAGAATAAACAAATTCCATAAGGTTGAAATATTGCCATGCACCTTCTCAGACCACAGTGGAATAAAAATAAATATCAACATCAACAACATTTCCTCAAAGCCCACAAAGACATGAACACTAAACGGCATGATGCTAAACAGCTACCTGGTCAACACTGAAATCAAAACAGAAATTAAAAGATTCCTGGAAGCAAATGAAAATGAAGAAATATCTTACTAAAACCCCTGGGATGCCATAAAAGTACTTCTAAGAGGGGAATATATACCTCTACGAACACACATCAAGAAAATGGAAAGATCACGAATTGACAACCTAACAAGTCACACAAGGGAGCTGGAAAGAGAAGACCATCAGAACACTAACTTTAGCAGAAGAATCCAGATCACCAAAATAAGAACTCAAATATGGGAAATAAAAGACAAAAATATCATAGAAAACATCAACAAAACGAAAAGCTGGTTCTTTGAAAGAATTAACAAGATTGATGGACCCCTAGTCAGAATGACCAAGAAAAAGAGAGAAAAAGCCCAACTAAACACAATCAGAAATACAAAAGATCAAATCACAACTGACTCCGAAGAAATACAAAAGATTATCAGAGATTACTATGCACACCTGTATGGAAACAAACTTGATAATCTAAGTGAAATGAAGGGCTTTCTGACATCACACAACCTCCACAGGTTGAAACAAGAACACATTGAGACACTAAATAGACCAATAACTACCCAGGAAATTAACTCTGTCATTAAAAACTCCCTTTACTCTGGGCGTGGTGGCTTACGCCTGTAATTCCAGCACTTTGGGAGGTCGAGGTGAGAGGATTGCCTGAGCCCACAGGTTTGAGACCAGCCTGGGCAACTTGGCGAGACCTCATCTCTACAATAAACCAAAAAATGAGCTGGGTTTGGTGGCATGTGCCTGTAGTTCCAGCTACTTGGAAGGCTGAGGTGGAAGGATTACCTGAGCCCAGCAGGTTGAGGGCTGTAGTGGCCATGAGCATGCCACTGCCCTCCAGCCTAAATGCAAGAGTGAAACTCCAACTCAAAAAGAAAGAAAGAAAGAAAGAAAACTACCAAACTACCTACAAAAAAGCCCTGGACCGGACAGCTTTCCTGCAGAATCTACAAAATGTACAAGGAGGAGCTGATACCAATCCTATTTAAAGTATTCCAGGCAATTGAGAAAGATGGAATTCTCCCCAAATCATTTTACAAAATTAACATCACACTGATACCCAAACTAGGTAAAGATTCAACAAAAAAAGAGAACTACAGGTCAATATCCCTTATGAACATAGATGCAAAAATCCTCAACAAAATTTTAGCAAATCAGATCCAAAAACACATCTCAAAAATAATCCACCATGACCAAGTAGCCTTCATTCCCAGGATGTAGGGCTGGTTCAACATCCGCAAGACCATAAATGCAATTAAATATATCAACAGATGTAAAAACAAGGACCACATGATTATATCATTTGATGCAGAAAAAGCTTTTGATAAAATCTAGCACCCCTTCTTGATAAAAACCCTCAAACACCTAGGCATAAAAGGAACGTACCTCAAAATAGTAAGTGCCATCTACGATAAACCCATAGCTAACATATTGCTAAATGGACTGAAACTGGAAACATTTCCTCTGAAAACTGGAATAAGACAAGGCTGCCAACTCTCACCCCTCTTGTTCAACATTGTGTTGGAAGTCCTAGCTAGAGCAATTAGACGAGAGAAGGAAATTCAGAGTATCCAAATAGGAAAAGGGGAAGTCAAGTTATCCCTCTTTGCCGATGATATGATCCTATACCTTGAAAATCCAAGAGAATCTGTCAAAAACCTGCTTGCACTGATAAAGGACTTTGACAAAGTCTCAGGGTACAAAATAAATGTGCAAAAGACAGTCGCATTCCTATATACCAACAACAAGCAGGCAGAGAACCAAATAAAAAACATAATCTCATTCACAATAGCCACACAAAAAAATGAAATACCTCGGCATCTTCCTAACCAGAGAAGTGAAAGACCTTTGCAATGAGAACTACAAAACACTGCTCAAAAAAATCCAAGAAGACACAAACAAATGGAAAAATATTCCATGCTCATGGATAGCAAGAATCAACATTGTTAAGATGTCCATCCTACCAAAGGCAATCTACAGATTCATTGCAACACCCATTAAGTTACCAACATCATTCTTCTCAGACCTGGAAATGACAATACAGAAATTAATATGGAAACATAAATGACCATGAATGGCCAAAACGATCCTTAGCAAAAGAAACAAAGCAGGAGGTATCACACTTCCAGACTTCAAACTTTACTATAAGGCTACAATAATCAAAACAGCCTGGTATTGGTAAAAGAACAGGCATATGGACCAATGGAACAGAACAGAGATTCCAGAAGCAAAGCCTCGATTTTTCAAACAATACATCTTTGACAAAGCATCCAACAACCACTGGGGAGAAGAGAAACTATTCAGTAATGGTGCTGGGAAAACTGGCTGACCACATGCAGAAGATTGAAACTGGACCCCTGCCTATCACCATACACAAAAATTAACTCTAAATGGATCAAAGACCTAAATATAAAACCTCAAACTATAAGAACCTTGGAAAATTCAGGAGACACCCTTATGGAAATTGGAACTGGCAACCAATTTCTGATCAAAACCCCAAGTGCCCATGCCATAAGAGATTGAGTAGACAAGTGGGACCTTATCAAACTGAAAAGCTTCGGCAAAGTGAAAGAAACCATCAAGAGAGCAGGGAGACAACCCACAGAATGGGAAAAAATATTTGTCAACTGTATATCTGACAAAGGCCCAACATCTAGGATCTACAAGAAACTAATACATGTCAAAAGAAAAAAACAAACAGCCCCATTAAAAAGTGGGCAAAAGACATGAATATCTCACAAGAAGATATATGGGCAGCAAACAGACACATGAAAAAGTGCTCAGCCTCACTCATCATCAGAAAAATGCAAATCAAAACCACATTGAGATACCACCTCACCCCACTAAGAATGACTATCATTAATAAAACAAAATACAACAGGTGCTGGCAAGGAAGCAGAGAAAAAGGAATGCTTCTACACTGCTGGTGGGAATGCGAACTAGTGCAACCTCTTTGGAAGACAGAGTGGCAATTTCTGAAGGAACTAGAAATTGACCTTCCATATGACCCAGCTATCCCTCTATTGGGAATATAACCAGAGGAACTCAAGTCATTCTACCAAAAAGATACCTGCATGTGCATGTTTGTTGCAGCTCTATTCACAATAGCAAAACATGGAACCAACCATCCTGCCCATCGAAGCTAGACTGCTTAAAAAAATGTGGTGCATATACACAATGGAATATTATGCAGCCATAAAGAAGGACAAACATATGGACTTCGCAGCAACTTGGATGCATTTAGAGTCTATCACACTCAGTGATCTACCACTGAAACAAAGTACAGAGTACCTACCATATGTTTTCACTCATAAGCAGACCTTGAACAATTATCATAATACTATAAAGAAAGGATTGGCAGTAGTGGGAAACTGCCAGGGGGTGGGTGGGATTGGCAGTGAGAGAAACTGCCAGGGGAAAGAGGGACGCACCTCATCAACAAGGGTACCTGCAAATGAACATTTGTATACCTAACCTTGAATTATACCCCACATCTTTAAAATAAAGGAACAAATAAAAAAATAAAAGTTTATTCAGGAAAATAGAAACCACTTGTATAAGTTAACTATTTCTGTGTAATCACTCCCCCCCTCACTCCACCCCTAAAAAAATCTTAGTGGTTTTTCACAACAATGATCATTTATTATCTTTCATGGTTTCTCTAGATCAGGAATTTGGGAGTGACTCAACTGGGAAATTCTAGCTTGGGGCCTCTCAGGAGGTTGTAGTCAGATGTTGGCCGGAGTTATCTGATGACTTGCCTGGAGCTGAGGATTCACTCCAAGGCAGCTCATGTCTGTGGCTGGTGGGTTGATGCTGGTTGTTGGAGGAATTTCTTCGCCAGATGAGTCTCTCCAGAGGGCTGTCTGAGTGTCATTATGGCACTGGCATACAGTGACAACAGGCTTCCCCCAGAGAAAGCTTTCCAAAAGACAGAAGCCGCAATATCTTTTAGAATACAGTCTCAGAATTCACACACCAACTCTTCCATTTAGTCTATGAGTTTCATTTTATTCTATGGGTGATACAGAATCATCTCCAACTCAGTATAGGAAAGGGACCCCATTAAATGAGGAGTACCGGGAGAAAGGACTCTTTAAGAGCCATCTTGGAAGCTGGCTACCGCTCTTCTTGATCTACTCCAAGTAGTTGTTAGTATAGGCTTTAAGAGAGGACATTTGAGACTGCCATATATGTCTGTAGGGCTAGGAACAAAGATCGTATAAACTGGTTGGGATAATCCCAGCCTGCATCACCAACATAAGAGGTTCTAAAGCACTTGGAAGCTGTTCCAAATATCAGAAACTTCAGGAAACTCCTGACGTCTACCTTAGCCAGCAGCTCTGAAGTGAGAGGTTCTCTAGAGGCCACCACTGGCTATCTCAAATACCCTGAAGTTGCTAAAAAACCTTATATCTTCCTTCTGCTTCTGCCTGCAAGTTCTGCCAGAGTTGCTCCTTCTCATTTAGGCAAATACGTCTCATTGACTTGCACTAATTCTAGATCCCAGAAAGAAATGAATTCTGGGAAATGTTGTCCCTGGCCTCTCCTTGGTGATGGAGAAAGTTCACAGAAGCATGTGGTGGTGATGCTGAACTGACTATAGGTAATTCGGCCCAGACTTGGGGAAGTTTTCAGCCAATGAAGCATGCACAGTGCTATGCATTTTAGCTTGGAATCCTCCCTCAGCTCCAAAATGGTAAGTATATGTATGCATATCACACACACACATATACACACACATGCATACACATACATATTTAAAACCTGGAATGCTCATAAACAAAATAAACATTTCCATGATTGAAATAGTAATGGCCGGGCACAGTGGCTCAAGCCTGTAATCCCAGCACTTTAGGAGGCCAAGGCGAGAGGATTGCCTAAGCTCAGGGGTTCGAGACCAGCCTGGGCAACTTGGTGAGGCCTTGTCTCTACAATAAATAAATAAATAATTAGTTGGGTGTGGTAGCGTGTGCCTGTAGTTCCAGCTACTTGGAAGACTGAGGTGGAAGAATTGCCTGAGCCAGGAGGTTGAGGCTGCGGTGGCCGTGAGCGTGCTACTGCACTCCAGCCTGGGCGACAGAGTGAGACTGCGACTCAAAAAGACAAAACAAAACAAAGAGATCTTAATCCACACGAAAGTCTGAGACTCATTCTCCTATGCTGACAGGTCT
>CAUYQG010169583.1:0-23765 GCA_963574415.1 Tarsius wallacei | reverse complement strand
GGTTTTGTTGTTTTAAAGAGGGCCTCTTTGACCTGAGTGATGCTCCACATTCAGGAAGGCTACTGGGCTTTGATGAAGACCATTTAAACACGTTAATCCACGATGGTCCATGTCAGTCAACCCAAGAATTGGCAAAAGCATGAACTGTGACAAATCAACTGTCATGCAGCAACATTTGCATTCCATGCGCAAACAAAAAAATGCTATGAACTGATGCGTCAACTCAATATAGAAAGAGATGCAAATGACAGCTGGGCCATAAGGCTTGCTGCCCTATGAAAGGCAAGACTATGATATTAGGTGATTTCTCATAAGTTAAAAATCCTCAGACCAGATACCGTGACTCACGCCTATAATCCCAGCTCTTTGGGAGGCTGAGGTGGGAGAATTGGTTTAGCCCAGGAGTTCAAGATCAGCCTGGGAAGCACAGCAAGACCTCATCTCTAAAATAAAAATCAAAAATTTAGCTGGGCAGGGTGGCACACGCCTGTAGTCCCAGCAACTCAGGAGGCTGAGGTGGGAGGATCCCTCGAGCCTAGGAGTTTGAGGCTGCGGTGAGCTGTGACTGTGACACTGTACTCAAGCCTGGGCAACAGGGTGAGACCTCGACTCAGAAAAAACAAAAAGAAAATTCCTCCCCTTCTCATCCCTCAGTGGAGTAGGAGAAAAGGGAAGATGGAAAAAAACAGAAGCAAGCACTTGGATTTCACATCCTCCATTCAAGCCCAAACCAGGAATAGGGGTGGGGAAACTTAGAGGAAATGGGCAGGGTGACCTTCATACATATATGGGGTGGGTTGCATCCGAATACAAATGCCACCTGGTCTGATTAAAAAGGAAGAGGCCTGAGCGTGTACCTCCAGGCTTCTCATGGCCCCTCTTTGTTGGGTAAGGAACTCAGAAGTCCTCACAAGCCAGACAGGGAAGGGAGAGTGACTGTGACACAGACGTGCTACAGTCGGGTCAGGAGCCACACAGAAGATGTGGGCAAGACCTGAGCCAGCCAGGGAGACCCACGAGACTCTGAGCAGGACAAGAAGCCAAAGCACAAATTCAGCAGTCTCTTATAAGGAACGCATATGGGCACCAGAGACCCAGGGACAGACCAGACCACATACCCCACAGCAGAGACCAGTGAGCCCAGAAAGCAGCACAGGAACCCACAAGCAGCCACAATGATGGCACATAAACCTCCTCCCCAAATGCTGTGCAAGCACTGCACATCTAGAGACGACGGAGCAGAGCAAGGAAAAGCGGGTATATACATATATGTACCATATTATACATTATATATGTTATATGCAATCTAATATATATATTGACCCAAAGTAAACCGACTTGCACGAAGAAATAGTTAACCCCAAATAGAATTGAAAAGTTTACATGTCCTCTTACCCTACCCCAATACAGAGGCCAGAGTCTCTTAGGAAAATCAGTTATAGAAAAGGATACATTTTCACAATTAACTACTCCACAATCATATCTATCAGAGAGACCCAAATACAGCCATCTCTCTCTACCTCCCTGACCACAGACCAGGTCACCATCATCTCTTGACTAAACCACGCCAAGTGGCCTTAGAACTGACCTCCCGTCTTCCACTCTTGTCTCTGTCTCATCTCTTCTCTACATGGCCATTCAGGTGGTCTTCGATAACACATGCAACTGGATTGTGCAGTTCTCTAGTGGCTCCCATGGCTCAAAATTCAATCCAAGTTCCCTGCACGGCCTTGCAGGGCAAGCAGGCCCTGCCTCCCGCCCACTGTTCCATCCCCACCAGCACGCTCTGCCCTGGTCCACAGACTCCAGCCAAACTGGGATGTGCTGAGTTCTTCCCATGCACGTGCTCAGGCCTCTCATACTTGCTCTATACCTGGATTTTTTTAAAATGTTCTTTTCTCTATCTTTCATACAGCTGACTCCTCATTCTAAATCTTAGTCGAAATGTTGTCTCCCCAGAGAGAACTTCCCTGATCATCTCTCCAAATTGGGATATTTCTTTAACGTCACCCTCTTTGAGTCCGCCTTTGCCCTTAACCTAACTGGTAATTATACTTCCTTTTTTATAATTTACATATGTACCGCCTATATCTCCCTCTGGACTACACGTAGGAGCCATGTCTATTTTATATACCATTTAATTAAGCGGAGGCTAAGCATGGTGGCTCACCCTGTAATCCCAGCACTTTGGGAGACCAAGGCATGAGGATTGCTGGAGCCCAGGAGTTTGAGACCAGCCTGGGCAACATAGCAAGACTTCGTCTCTTAAAATAATAAAAGATTTTGGAGTCGATCATACTCAGTGATTTATCACAGAAACAGAGAACAGAGTTCCATATATTCTCACTCAAGCGGACCTTGAACAATTATAATGCTATAAGAAAGCGATTGGCAGTAGTGGGAAACTGTCGGTGGGGGGGGGGTGCTAGGAGAGGGAGGGGCGTACCTCATCAACAAGGGTACCTGCATGATCAATGTTTATATAACCCTGAAATGTACCCCACATCTTTATAATGAAATTTTTTAAAAAACAGTTGGGCATAGCAGCACATGCCTGTAGTCCCAGCTGCTCAGTAGGCGAAAGCTGGACGAGCCCGGAAGTTTAAGACCGCAGAGAGTCAGGAGTGTGCTACGGCACTCCAGTCTGGACCACAGCGTGAGACGTTGACTTCACAATCATAATCAGGCAGAACCTAGTGTGACAGACGGAGTGTGCCCAATGAAGATTTGTTCCACGAGTGAGTAAATCATGATGTGGGAACCGGGGATTGCCAGTCCCAACGCCACGACAAGCTTTAGAGAATCTAAGCCAAACAATTCTCCCAGTTCTATCTGCTTTCACCGCAGGCATTACAGACAAAAGTTCTAAATGTCCTTTCAGTCAGAGCAAGGTCTATGAGCAGCCTCCTGTGAGGCTGAAACTATTCTACAGACGTCATGTTCCAGCTTGGCCCAGTGATAATGTAAAGACAGGGAAAATACAGGCACTGTAGAAGCATTTTTTTCTGCTGGTTTTGTTTCCGTAATCTTATACTTATTGGTGTAGTCTGAGTTACTGAAGACTGCGGCGTATAAGGGGGTGGTTGCTGCCTTGCCACTGTTAATTTTAATCATTGCCACAGACTTCTTGCCTAGTAACACAGAGGCAGTTAATAAATGAGTATACCTCACAGTGCTCAGGGCAGACATAAATAACACAACCTGCAAAGGAAATGAAATTTGAATATCCCCAGCATGGTTTTATAGTACCAAGGCAGAAAGAGTGTCTCAGTAACACTCTCGGAGTTATTTTTTATTTTTTAACCATATTACTTGAAAGGTTTTCCATAGGGGGAAAAGCAAAACAAAACAAAAAAACCTTAGTCCATATAAAAAAAAGATCTGCACTGATTTGAGCCAGCAAAACTGGTTCAATAATTTAGACTATAATGAGTGGTTCAGAAATCCTATTGGATTTGCTGCCCCAAACCTGGCTGTGGTTTCAGACTTCCTATCTGGTTCATGTAGTCAATTCTCATCAAGAAATAAGGCTGTGTTATCTGGAGAGAAGAAGGCTGTCTTTTTGAAATCTAGTTTCTCATTTGGGGAAAAAAAAAAAGTCTACATTCAGCAGTCTTTTTCCCTTAAAGAAGACAAAGACTTGCAATGGAAATTTTCTGCTAATTCCATGAGGACATGTTGGCATCAGCTTCTTCTAAGAAAAAACATAGTGTGCTGAGTTGTCTTTATTCCCACCTCTACCACCTTATTCTCCACGATGAGACTCTGGACATGCTGTACCTTTCTCTCTGCCATAGACCCGCCAAGTTGGCACTACGAAAGCAAATAATAGTTATAGTAACTTCAGTATGCTAGCAGCCCTGGGCATCTATAGGTCAGGAAAGAAGGGTGGGAGGAAGAAATGGAAAAAGGGAAAAGTAAAGCACAAAATATTCCATGAAAATAAAAAAAGCTCTCTTCGCACTTCACTACTACTTACATCCCAAGAAGCAGAACCAAAGATACGTAAGAAAACCAGGGGTAGAGGCATATTGGCTAATCATTCATTCCATTATTCAGTCATATGCCAAGCATATACTCAGTGCTATGCACTATGGGACAGACACAAATAACTTACAATTATGGAGATGGACTTCAGAATTTCTTGGGCCAATTCCAATCCCTCCCTCAAAATTTGAGGGATCAGTGTTCACATCCCAGTTTTTCATTCTACCAAGTGAAGAGAAACATCTATCTACTCTCTCCTGCCATCACTATTTCATAAAATAAGGGACATTTTTGAACGAAAAGCAGAAAGGACCAAACAGAATAATGTAAAGTCTATTAAACCGAATGTATACATCTATAAAAAATCCCCGTGTTTCTTTATTTTTCTGCATTTTTCAGGGAACTTCAAAAAAACTTCCCCACGGACTGGCACTGATTCAGAACAAATCATCAATTTGCAAATTAGAATACTGAGGGGAAGTGATTTGTCAAGGGCAGTACAGCCTGAGTTTGGTTTAAAATGCAAGTTTCTTAACTCCCAATTGGTGTTTTCTGCCGTATCATGCTGTTTTTGTAAAGGGCACAACTTTTGTTCTCAAAAAACTCAAAATGTCAAGAGGAAGCTAGGACACACACACTAAGGTTAGACTATGATAAGGCCATGAGAGAGGTATAGGACCCTAATAGTCATAAGTGGGGAGAGCTCATTTGCAGCTGAAAAAAGTAAAGAAGGTTTTAAGAAATAGCATTTTTGCCAAACTTGAAGGGTAGAAAGAATCTAGACAGACAAAGACAAAGGAGAATGGTATTTCTAAGACAGAAAACAGTAATACAAAGGCAAGTTGACCACAGAGTTCAGGCAATGGCAAAAATCTAGTGAAGTTGCTACACTTTTGTGGATTTGGATTGAGGGATGACAGAAAATGAGCCTAGAAATGTAGGTGGTAGCCGGGCTTGGTGGCTCAGCTTGTCATCCCGCGCCTTGGGAGGCTGAGGTGAGTGGATTGCCTGAGCCCGCGGGTTCGAGACCCGCCTGGGCAACTTGGCGAGACCTCATCTCTACAATAAGTCAAAAACTAGCCGGGTGTGGTAGCGCACGCCTGTAGTTCCAGCTACCTGGAAGGCTGAGGTGGAAGGATCTCCGGAGCCCAGCAGGTTGAGGCTGCGGTGGCCGGAGCAACCACTGCACTCCAGTCTGGGCGATAGAGTGAGACTCCAACTCAAAAGAAAAAAAAAAAAAAAGGAATGTAGTTGGTGATTTGCATCAGAGGACCTCTTCAGAAAGCCTTGGGATCCTAGACTGGATTCCCTAGTACGGAAGAGTCATTGAAAATTTCTGACAAAGAAATGATGCAATAAGCATGGTGCTTCAGTGAGATTCATCTAGCAATGACAGCCCATGAGACGCCAAGCTGTCCAGGTGACTTAACTGGAAGCTATCATAAGAGCCCAAGGTGGGGGGTGGGGGAAGCCAGGAACAGAACAAAGGCAGAAGCGATGAGTTTAGAAAATATTCTGTCAGTAGAAGCAACAGACTGGATGTAGGACAGCCAGATGTCTAGCCTGGGTGACAAGACGGAAGTCAGCAGAAACATGGGCTTTTTCACAGAGCATGATTGGGAAGAGTCACAAAGAAATAGCATATTTGGGTATGTTTTGTTTACAAAATACCATGTTCCTACCCCTCAAATGTAGACTTGCTAAAAAATGTATTTGCCTAGAATATTGTGGGAATTTTTTTAAGTCTACAGACATGAACACTCTAATAATTTTCAATACTTAAAAATCATGTGTTGATTGCCTTAATTTGATAACAATAAATTGTTCCCAATCCACATGAAAAATCATGCCAGAAAAAAAAGAGGGATAAATTAGAATTCTAGAGCCAATAGTGACCTTAGAAAGCATAAGCCAACTACTCATTTTCTAGAAGAATAAACTGAAGCCCAATTATTGTGAAAGACACAACAACTTGCTCAGAGCAACATAGGTAGCTAGTGGAAAATTTAGGACTAAAACCTTCATCTCCAAATGTCTCTCCCGTTGCTGTCTGTGGAGCAAAACACTGTTTTTCCTTAGGAAGACTGGGGAGCACTTCATTCCCGTTACATACCCCCTGTTGTCCCTTCTTCACAACTGTGTTCCTCCAAACAAGTTCCCGAGAACCCTGAAATACTACCATTTTTCTCCCCTTTACTCTTTCATAGGTCTCCTAATCACGCCCTTAAAAAGAAATGGATGAAGTAAAAAGTTCTGCCATAGTGATTGTTCTCATTCTGGAACATCAAGAAGAATAAAAATACAGTAATAGGTGAATATAGCTCACGAAAAAAAACAATTTATGCTACCTGGCATCTTTAGAACAAGTCTGAGAATGATTGTTAGGTAACAGCTCTGACCTGCAGGATACAGACTTCAGGATTCCTGGGGGAAAGACCTCAGGTTATTTTGTATTATTAGAAGGTACTGTATTATATTAAATCATATCTACACAGCCAAAGGGAATGTTAAACAATCATGCTTGTTGATTTATCCAGGGATTAGGGGCTTGTTAAACAGGCAAAAGCTGTTATCTTGATCCCAAAATGGGCAGATTTGAGTATGACTCACCTATTTTGAATGTCAGCACATCATGAATTCACCAAAATGACATGAGGACAGAGAGATCAAAGTAGTTGATCTACTGATTATAATCCCTTTGAGAGTCAATTCAGCCCCTCCCATGTCCAACAATCCACGTTTTCTTAAATAAGCGACTTATTCTTTAAAATTGCCTCTGTGCCCCACTCTCCTTCATGCCTGTGCAGATCCAGTCGTGGAGCAATGTAGACTGACGACTGCTAATTGAATGCCAGGTTTCCGTGAATTTATGCATGCTCCCTCATCTAGTCCTTGTAACTCTATGAGGCAGGCACATTTTCAAACCAGGAAACACAGGTTGAAAGGAATTAAGAAATTTGCTCAACATCCCACAATTTGTGAGTGGAAAGATTGGAAATCAAACCAAGTATATCTGCTGCCAAATGTCATGATCTTAATCATGGTATCCTGCCCCCACCCCAGTCCAGATGTAGACAGAATATTCACATGAGCAGAATGTACTCATATGCTGGAACACTGCCTACGAGAGAAGGTGAAAGAAGTGAAAGGGATTCCAGGTATCCATGCTGGGTCCTCCTTCATTGTCAGGGTGAGTTGTCACTTTCCAATTTCAACTGGGTTACAATAATGGCTCTCCTAGCCTCTATAACTGATCTCAACGAGGCAGTAGAATGTTAATGCTTCAGGGTTCCAGTTTGTTCTACAAACTAAATTCAAAAGTTAGAATATCTGTTGTCATCGTGCTGCCTTTGTGAGAAACTAATGATGAAAACTGTGGCGAAGGTGCTCTTCGAAAAGTCTAATGAGTTATTCAGAGAATTTAGGCTTTTTCTCCCCTTCTGAGCCAGAGCTAATCCCAACGTTCCATTTGCTCCAAAACCCATGTCGATATTGTTGCTATATCTTGTATCAGACCTTGAAAAGTCTTAATTATTATAGTTTACTGTATGGATCCTCTATGGCCTCAGCAATTTTACCATCTGAGGGGTTTGAGAAGGTATCCCTCAATACGGGCTTGGTGGGTGAAAATTGAAGGTTTTCACCCCATCCCCAACAGGGACGGGCTTGGTGGGTGTTTAATAGTTGTTAAATAGCATCCCAAGGAAACTAATGTTCTTCTTCTACTTTAGATCAAAGAAAATCTGAAGTTAGAAACCCTTTACAGCTGCTGAGAAAGTCTAACAACCACATAGTACTTCACATTTACTAGCCTAAGGAGTTGCTGTATGTCAAATTCCTCTGAAAGTAAAGAATATCTAAGGAATCTAATCCAGATGGATCATGAAAGATAGAAATACCCTTTCCATACAAGCCAATGATTGTATAACACAATTCACCTGCCTGATACACAATAAGCACTTCTTAAATAATTAGTAAATGAACGTTTTTCTTTTTTGCTTTTGTTGCCCGAGCACAGAGCAGCATATCCAATGCAAAATGTATTGAGTATAATTGTGTGAGTTCATTTTGCTTCACGCGGGTCCCAAATAAAAGAATCCTAATTTTCAAGCAAGATAAGCAAACAAATATCTCTTTGTGTTTGGAAAAAGTTCAATGCGGGATCCTTTGAATTAGACAATTTGCCAAAAGAGTAAATAGAATCCAATTCACAAAAATGGGATTCACATGCAACTTTTAGGGAATTGCATAATGTGAGATTATGTGCAAATCCACCTAGCTACCCTCTTCAGAGAAAAGAATGATGTTTAGAATGCCCACAATAACTTCAGACTTGATTTTCTCCTAACCCTTCCCCTCCCCAATTCACATTTCTTCTGCATTCTTCTGGCTAGTTCATATATGTGTGTTAACATCAGAAAAAAGTGTCAACTCTTCCAGGAGAACTTACCTAATTCTCCAAACCAAGAACCACTCAGCTCTGTCATTGAATTATTCCACTGTACTATCATTATGTATTTATGTGTCTTTTACCCAACAAAAACTTTTCTTTGCTTAAAGGAGAAATGCATCTTAATCAGCTTTATTTATCTGCTAAGCCTGGAATGTGGTAAGTTTTCAGTAAATGTCTTTGGAATGAACAACTGTATTACAGACATAAAACCATACAGATCTTAGGATGTGGCTGATAGTCACACAGAGGTAAATTTAGTCTGAAAATGGAAATGAAAGTGGTGGGTCTTAAACAGACTCTGAGAAGCTTGATGACTTTGATGTAGCCTGGTGGAGGGATACACAGAAAACTGCAGATAAGAGGGAAGGCATGAATCAAACTTCAGTACTTGCAAAAGAATTCCAAATGATGAGTATCATTGCCAGGAAGTAGCAGAGATCATGAGCACAGGTGCAAGTACAGAGAGATATGAAAATAACTTAGAAGGTTTGGAATTCTTGGTCAAGATCTTGTCTCTGATCTAAATCTAGACCATGCACTGTTTCTAAGTATTGCCATACTGTCAGCACCGATGCCCCACGGACACAGCAAGACCAGTGTCTCTCATTCCGACTCTTCAGTACCCCGTAGAAAGACTAAGCATTTCTTGCCAAAAGCAAGGTACACTCCTTCAAAAGGCAGACACAGCAAAAGACTCTCAAAGGCCCCCTCTTACCTGCTGATTCTGATAGGCCGTGACTGTGGTAAACACAGTCTCAGGAAAATTGAAGGTTTTCACCCCATCCCCAACAGGGACGGGCTTGGTGGGTGAAAGTTCACTGCTAAAGTCCTTGCGAATCACATGCACTCGAGGTTGGTATTTGTGCATAGAGTGCAGAATGATCTGAAATGAGAAGAGGAATTATGCCAGGCTTGGTCTTCAGGTCCCTCCGCTTTTTCAAACTCTTGTGCAAAATGAAACACACAATATAAGCATTATATGAAGAGCACAGATCGGGCATAGGATGTGCAGAAAACCGGAAGCCGGTGTACTTGCCCATGGCAGGAAAGACTATGGGATTGGATAGCATTACTGGAAGCCATATGGTAGGATATCGTTATCACAGATGGTAGCTGCAATATGCTTCCTTTAATTGGATAAATGCCGAATGACTGCTCTAGTGCCAGTGGACAACACTCTCCTAAAAAGTCTCAGAACCTCTGACATGTGACAAGTCATTCCCGGCAACTTCAAATTTTCAGTCTGGGTCCATTTAAATACTACATGCTATTATTTGCACTCATTATTGAATATATGAACATTCTTTCATGTTATTTGAGAGTGAATGGGATATATGCGTTCTCACTCCCTCAGAATATTGTCATGTCCTTAAAGAGAGGAGCTATGGTTTTAACATCTTTGATCTTCTTATGGTATCCAGTATGGATCCTGGCATTCAGTTCAAATCCAGTGCATGTTTCACTGCCAAAGATAAATTAGTAACATCAGATGCTCCAATTATACCTCGAAAGTGTTAAGCCTTAGCCTTCCCTTAGAAATTCGTAAATTTTTTGACAAACCAGCCAAAACGGTCATGCACTTGTTTCCCTTTAGTTTATTGGCTTATGAGTTATTCAGCTGAATGTTGTGATTTTTTTGAACATATTTAATTTGTCGTGTATTTCTGTCTTGCCTCCTTGACGGACTGTAACTCCTTGGAGCACAAGGACTTTGTCTGATAATCACAACCTGATTCATAGCAGATGTTTGCTAAATGTTAGATTTATAATAAATGAAATTTAACTGGAGAAAAACACTTCTAGGCTTGCTTACTTAAAACGCCTTAAAGTGGTGTAGAGATTCTTATTTGACCTATCTGAAAAAGCCTGGGGCTAGTCAGCTCTAAAGTAAAAAGGGGGAAGAGTTAGGAAACAGGAGATGGGATTCTTTGACTCACATGTCCTTGATCATCCAATTCATTGTTGGTCAGCTTGAGTTTGTCGAAACTGACTACCTGTCTCATCCAGGTGTCTCCAGAAGCTAGAGAATCAGGGTGTATATAAACCCTTGGGGGCACGGGGGAATCAGCGTTGCCGGCCACCATCCACTTGGAGCTATGATACACGTATCTGAGGTAAAGGGGAAGAGATGAGAATTCAGAGACACGCAGAGAGAGGACAGAGGCTCCAAACCAAGTTGAGACGGGGAAGAGGAGAGAGAAACGAAGAGATGACAAGAATGGAGAAATAAATGGGAATGAAACAGAATCAAAGGAGAAAAAGAGGAGTGCAGATAGCCAGGGAAACGACATCGAGAGAGAAATGGACAACGAGACAGAGTGGGGAGGGCAGGGAGGTGCTGTAGTGAGTGGTCAAAGCTACAGCTCTCACGAGGAAAACATTCTCACAGCCCCCTTCCTTTCTTCCCCCTCTCTGCCACGCACCCCTGTGTGCACACAGGCATCCTGAACTCACATGTCTAGCTATGGAAAGGCATTTTACTGCAACCTTTCACCTTTAAAATGCAAACCATATAATCCCTTGGCCACTTGTTCAGGATTTTGTTCCTTATTAAAAACATCTTCCATATCGTCCTATAAAATGCAGCCATGTGCAGAGACCTTCCAAACCTCTCACTAGTTAACCATTTCCTTGCTAAGAATCTGGATTTTAAGGCATTCCTATGGAGGGCCTTTGCCTTGGTGTAACCATTCCCAGAAAAAAACATCAAATAGTCCCAGTTTGTGTTTTATTTGATGAACCTAGTTTTGGACTTCATTCTCTTTCACATTATTTTCCAGCCACTGGAAATAAGATGTTCTTGGCAACAAAAGAAGTCAGCTTTCCAGATTTTGTCAATCTTCCTGTGGTTCTGAAGGGCTGTCTCCATGGGCCTGGCACTTCCCTGCTTCTCAGATCTAAAGGACCATATGGGACGTAAACTCTAGCAAACAGAGGCACTCAGTTCAAATCACAACCCCCAAGATCCTCTAATACAAAAAGCCCGAGGCATCCTCTCTCCTAAGTCCTGCAATCCAGACCTTCCCCATCATATCAAATGCCTTCCCTATCATATCAAAGACTCCAAATTCAAGGGTTTAGGGCCAACTTCTTGGACTTTAGATATTTCAAAGATGAAGAAATGATTCACTGATTGAGTGAGATTTGAAAAGAGTAAGTCACAACTTTTTTTCTGGCAAGAACTGGGATAAGCCATGCAAGAGACATGGAGACTATATTGGCATTGTAGTGACTTTGAGGAAAGTTATTTAACAAACTCGCTCACAACTCATATTAATGAACAATTATTCTTCCTAGCTAGATATTCTTCTTGAAATCTTACCCAATTCTCCTATTCTTTCTTTCCATCATTTATAGAGTGATCCATCAGACACATAATTGAATACTACACTCGCCCACTTCTTACCCTCTCCAAAATAAATCATCCCAATTCATTTAGCATTTCACAAACCAAATTATTCAGTACATAAACCACTTTCAATGCTAATTCAATTAACTTTAGACTTAAGATCATTTTGACTTTTTGTTCCCCTGGGTGACACTATCTCATTTCATCCAGAGACCTGAGCAAGATTCCAAATCAAAGTTACCACTTCTTGGCTGGTGCTCTGTCACAGGCCATTGGCATATCCTCTATTCTTTGCTCTCTGTACAGTGTGCTTATTAAACCGCATCATCTCATGTTTTTAAAGAACTGTCTTGCAATGTTGATTCTGGCCACAATTCCACAGCTCAGAGTCATTGTTACCTGTATCTTTTATTGTCCACAGGCACAATGTCCATGGCTATGTAGTACTGTTGGTGAGGATCCAGGCCTGTGATTTTCACTCTCATGGCAGGAAACATCCTCCTACAGTGGGGAATAAAGCAGTAACCTCAGCAGAGTTGGAGAAACAGCAGGAGTAAGAGCTTAAACAAGATTGTCTTATTAAGTACTTGAAGCACATCAAAGTCCAATTTCTCTGATTCTCAATGTTGCCTCATTTGTTTTTTCAGTTTGGAAATTGTCACTATAAAATATTTCTGGAACTTATACTGCTGAAATACCATCTCTTCTTAACTTAAATTGACTGGTGATGATTCATACTCTCAAAAGTTTCCTACCATAAGCTGCTTTATATTTTTAGTTCATCTTTAGCGTGATGTAAGTATACGCATAGATGGGTGCGTGTGTGTGTATTCACAGATACGTTTCCTATTAGTTATAATTTTCTTAACGGTAGGTACAATAATTTATGCTCTTCTTATAACTCAATGAGTGTATCACAGTTTGCTGTAGATTATCATAAAATACTTTTGACTGGTTAAATCTCCTTGCATATGACCACTCTAAAAATTATCACTCAAGAAAAGAAGAAAAAAGGAAGATGGTACAAACAAAGGGTCGTCAACATTTCTGAATCCATAAAACTGTAGAAAAAATTCTGCAAGTTCTCAGGTTGTCAACGTGTGTGTCTGAGGAAGGACCCTGCGGAATAGGGAGCAAACACCAAATGAATTCTAGTGGCCTCTGGGCAATACCTTGTTTCTACCACAATGGCTTGTTAAACCTGCCAAAGCAAGTGAGGTCAGGATATAGCACTTTACAACTTCTCTCATAATTGAAGAGAGGAGGAGAGGGAGCAGCCCAAAAGAGGTATTGAATTTCAACAAGCCTAGAATAAAGTTCGCCGTTCTTCTTTAACCATAAGAAGGAAAACGTCAAGTCCTTTTGTATCAAGCCAGACACAAAAAGTGCTCAGTTCAAAACTTCGGATCGCCCCGAATGTGCTCTAGGATACTTGTGTACAAACCGCTGCATTAAGCTTAACCATCTGGGGCTAGTTAGCTGAGCTGGGCAGAGCACAGTGCTAATGAGGTCAAGGTCACAGGCTTGATCCACACATGGCCTAATTGGCTTTGCTCCATTTCATGGCCATAGACCATACCCTGACCTTAGACAGCCATCTTGCAAATGTGTACCGGTTGGACACATGAGAAATGCTCTGTGCTAGTCACACACTTGCTACTCACCCAGGAAAAGCAACTCTGAAAGCAAATGTCCTCTGGCAGTAGGTCAGTGACATAATAACCATATTCGAGGGAAATACCTTTAATAGAGGTGATAGCTCATTCTTAAACGGTTGCGAGAAATAGTATTCCTTCTTTCACACTTTGCTTTTCCGAAGCTTCTGCTGGTTATATCGTTTTAGATTTTCTCCTCATACCATCACAAGTTTAATTGGAAAGCCTTATATTTTAGCCTTATAATGGACGAATGAAATTAAATGGTAAGCTACTCATAATGACTAAATCTAACATTCGCTGTAGGTCAGGCACTGTGATCCACAACAATTCTTTTCAAAAAATTGAGAAACTTTGTCTAGAAATTTAAATACAGATCAGTAATTCTCTTCTTAATAACACTGATTTGTAATTGCCCCATATATATACATTTTTGGAGACATCTTGCCAGAGATGAGGCAAAAGTCCTCTCACTATCTGAGACAAGGAAACTTGGTTCCTCTCATCCACCTGCAGAGGATGTATTACATAGAGAGAGATGGGTGTCTTTTCTTGATGACGTCAAGGAAAAGGGTTAGATATTTTTAAATTCAATACCTCTTTTGTCTGGAACAGTTCTATGACCTTGAATGAAGAAGCTGTCCACCTCTTCCCAGTGCCCAAGTTCTAAAATGAATGAGCTTTGTGACTTTGGGTAAGTCATGTAACTTTATCACCTATGCAACAAGGGAAAATGACTAGATAATCTCTAAAGTGCCTTCCTGCTTTAAAATTCTATCACCACTTTCGACCTGGCTTCTGAAAACTTTGCAAACATTGTCTTTTCTTTTTGTCAATATTTTAGCACAAAATACCAAGTAAAGTCACAACACTCTAGAGAAAAATTAATATTTTATATTTTACAAAATAAGATGTGTTTGCTCTTAATTTTATGGCTAAATTAAGCCTCGTTTCTTTGTCTTCCAAACCCAATAATCCCTACAAGCATCTCTGTCCGTGGTGCTGATTATCCACATTGTATTGATATACTCAAAGATTGAACGTTCTGTAGACTGTAGTAGCTCTGAATCAACAAGATTCTTTGGGAAAGAAATAGATAGTGATTAAAATCTTCTCAGTGAGAAAAGGTACAGAGAGTCACACATAACTAACATAACTAAGAACACAGAAATTGTAATCAAAATGGAAAAGGATACTGCACAGGAAGGAAAATGAAATGAGAAGGAAGAAGTTTACCAGAGAAAATTACCATATGGTTTTATCACCAGAGAAATAGGGAGGGATGAAGGAAATTCACAGAAGATAAGGTCTTCCTCGTATGCCTCTGATTTGTTTTGAAATTATCTGAGCAGAAGTACATATAGCAATAGTCGAGGCAATTGAATAAAGGAGTAATGAATGTAATTTCTATACCTAGATAGAAGTTTTCAGTATGACTAAAGAACAAACTGTATGTCTGTGCTGGGGAATATGTGGATGTATCCAGATGTCAAGGTGAATTTATGATGTCAGATATATGGGAAAGAAAATACTGCAGAAGAAATAACAAAATGAGGTTACAGGAAGGTTATAAAGGAGGTGCTTAAATGCACTAAATTCACTGAAGTACAAAGAATGAGGAAACAATACTAAGAATAAGAATGATTGAAATACACAGACCCAGTAGTAATAAAGTGAAAGCCCAAAATAAAAACTGTAAAATCTTACAGACAAAAAATAATTGTAATATTTATTCTCCCTCCAAACCAACCCCTCCATCAAAAACTTTTTAAAAGAAAGAAAAAAAAACCTTCTCTTGAATTGCTTTGTTTTCTTCCAAGCCTTAACACCATAAAATGGAAAACAAAAGTATACTGAGACCCAACAAACAACAACAAAAAGATGGCATTTAAAGTAATTTTCCTGCAAAGTTGCTCCTCCTAAGAAGACTTTTTATGGTTTTATTTACTACTAAAAGTTAGAGAAAGAAGAGGGTTCCAGAAAAAAAAAAGAAAGAAAAGAAACAAGATTTCATTTCATGAGGTTCATTTTAACCTCATATTTTTGTGATGTCTTATTACATCGGGAGATGTCTCTATATGCATATAGTGAACTGGACTCATTCAAAATATTATTTTACATTTTTTTATTTGTTTATTCTTGCTTTTTTGTGAGGTGGGGTCTTCCTCCTGTTGCTCAGGCTGGAGGGCAGGAGTGTAGTGGCACCAACTTGACTCACCACAGCCTCAACCTCCTGGGCTCAGGCACTCTTCCTGCCTCAGCCTCCAGAGGAGCTGAGACTACAGGCACACACCACCATGCTCGGCTAGTTTCGTTTTGTTTTTTATAGATGAGGTCTCACTATGTTGCCCAGGTTGGTCTTGAACTCCTGGGTTGAACCTATCCTCCTGCCTCAGCCTCCCAAAGCACTGGAATTACAGGCATGAGCCACTGTACCAGGCCTTATTTTACTTTGAATGGCCACGTTTATGAAAACAGCCTATGAGCAGTGAGGAAGGTCTTTTTGAGGCTATGCAGATTGGTTTTGAATATATGAAGGGAGTAGAATTGTTTTCTTTAATTTCAATTAATTATTCTTATATGTTCAAAAGCTTAGTCCAAATTTAGTTTTATCTATACCAATTATACTTAGAATGCAAATGGCAAGAGCTACAATCATTTTTTAATAGTGCAAAGTTATAAATAGTTGAGACCATTGTTTTAGAGCCACCTGGATATATGTTAAATTCTGAAGCTGCCTCTTACTATCTCTGTGCCTTAGTCGAAATAAGTAACCTCTTTCAGCCTCTGCATGATTATATCCTGTCTCCTGTCTCATAGGATTCCTGTGAAGTTTAAATGAGAAAGGAAATGTTGAGTGTCTAGCACAAAACAGATACCGAACTATGGAAAATTGAAAGATACCAATAATACTTGACTAAAACCGACAAGAAAGAAACTTTCACAGTTTCTTTTAAAGAAACTGTGTTTTTAAAACTTTATAATCTTAGATAAATAGTTCTGCAAGGGATTCCACTAAAGTTTTGTAATAATTTCAAGTCAGTGATAAAATACAATGGACCAACAAGCAGGGTTCAGAAGATGTACCAAGACTTTTTTTTTTTTCAGTTAGAAGTTGGTGTCTCACTCTGCTGCCCAAGCTGGAGTGCAGTGGCATGATCATGGCTTACCACAGCCTCAACCTCATGGGCTCAGGCAATTCTTCTGCCTCGGCCTCCTGAGTAGCTGGAACTGCAAGCATGTGCCACCACATTGGGTAATTTTTTTTTTGTAGAGATGAGGTCTCGCTATGTTGCCTGGGCTGGTCTTGAACTCCAGGGTTAAAGCAATCCTCCTGTCTTGACCGCCCAAGTGCTGAGATTACAAGCGTGAGACACTGTGCCTAGTCTAAGACCAATTCTTTAAAAAAAAAAAAATTACAAAAGCATCTGGTTGCTTTAAATGCCTTAGAAGATTCAGGCTATTGTTTGGAGAGCAAACTTCTTGAAAATATCGACCGATGAAGTAAACTGGTATTTGTAATATTTGGAAATCTATCTTTGGGTTGTTAAGATCTCACATACTTCCAGCATTAGCTGAAATACATTTGTAGGTGAAAAATGTTTGTTCAGGTAGAGATAACTTAGATTTAAGTGGCCCTTGAAGGAAATCAGCAAAATTACAGTAAACACAGCAGGACCACTTTACCAAGATGTCCACATGCAGGCAAGTGAGTACAAGTGGCTTCGGCCTCACTGATGCTGCCACAATTCAATGGGGGATGGGGTGTGCAAAGGCTCCTACTTCTGTAGACTCTTCGAATCTGGTCACTCAGAGGCTTGTCCTTACCTGCCTGCTTTGGTGATGATCATTTCAGTTCCAATGTCATGGAACCTCTTCCAGAGGTCAGCACATTGCAGCTCCACCTGGATTTCCTCCATGGAAGACATGGCAGCAGGCACAGGGCCTGCGGCACCAGAGGCCAGGTCAGTGTGAGTGCTGAAGGAGCAGGAAGTCCGCTCGGTGAGCACCTCCGAGTCTGAACCCGTGCTCGGCTCGGAATCTACAAAATAAACAATCAAGCCTTAGGTGAGAAACTGCTGGGCTCTCCCCAACTTCTGCCCTTAAAAGATGGGGGGTGGGGATGCAGTGAGTGGGGAGGGGGTGAACAAAAGGAGACTTAAAGCTGGGAAGCTCCAGAGCACAGCACTCAGGGAATTTTATTATTTTTTTTTTATGGTTTGTTTTTGTGATTTACGACCTTCTTTCAGGTTTCGTGTTTCCAACATGACATCTGGCATTTTAGTAAGTTTTAGCAACAACCGAAGAAAATTGGTCCACAACAGGCAATATAAATAGCACTAATGTCACCAAGTTGAAGGGAATGAGGCCAAACTAGGACAACAAAATAAAAGCCAAGTTAAAACAAGATAATCATTACAGACTATGGGTCCAACTCTAGACTAGACGGTTTCATCTGGAGGAGAAAAGACGCAGTGCTAACAACAAGGTGCTCTTTGGCTCCAAACCACTCAGCCTCTGGGTCCATCAGCCAGTTAGTTGTTAAACACAGCGATTTTTCCTCCACTTATATATGCCCTGGCCATCACAAGTAATGAAAAGCTGTTTGGGATCTTTAGAAGCACTTTGTCATATATTTGAGCAAATGGTTTTTCCTAGGAGTCCGATCAGGCCATTTTGGATGGCGAAAGTAACCCTCTGCTGTGAGGCAAGTATATAAGCATATGGAAAAAGTTACCCAAGAAGGCAGTTGAAACAAAGGGAATAAATGAGTTCAGGAGACACCTTGATTGGTTTCTGAAGTATGGGCAGCGAGGAGGGGCGATCCAAACAGGAAGGTGGGATTGAGAGCAACCAAATAAAAAGTTGGCATGCTGGGCCAGATGGTCCTTTCCTGTGTCTTCTGTACTCATGGAGACAAGCGGAGGGGGGTGAGGGGGTGGGAAGGGCCGGGAAGTTGATTGAGGAAGAAGCCTGGAATCAGATTTACCAGGGAAGAATTGTCTGGAATATCAAAACTTTACTTTGAGGAGCCTGATGTCAAGAATTGCATGTCCTAAGATTTTTCAAATTCAGATTATCTAGTATACTTTTCTTAGGGTAAATGATACCGCAAGCCAAGCCTAAGAACCTATTTCGCTAACCCACCCTTAACTTCAAGGATTCTGACTGCTTTTCCTATAAATAAATGGATATATAAGTAAAGGTCAGAAACAGCAGTGCCTTACTTCGAAGTGACTTTTCAACACTGTCAAGGGTCAGAGCTTCTTGGGCATCTGTCACTGACACTCGGTAAGATGGAAAAAGAATGGTGCAAAAAACTACCAACTACTATCATTGCATCTCACTACCAACCTTACTTACCTGCAGCAGGTTTCCAGACCTGCGAACAACACATCCTATGGTTCCTTCATTTTTCTTCCTTTTTATCGCTGACTCTTTTTCTCTCTCAAACCTAGGCAGCATCTCTTGCAAGAATATTCCACAGCTTTGTGAATGCCCACAAGAAACAAAGTGCCCACGGGGAGAAAAGTGCCATTCCTCCCCATCTTCCTCAATTCGTCACCCATCACTTGTGAAGATGTTCAGGTTGCTAGAGAACTGAATCAAACTCCAGCATAAAGGGGAAGTTTCTGACCAAAAACTCTGGTCTATTCACAATCACCAGTCCAGTCACTATCTTCATTTTTTAAAAAACCTATGAAGTTTTATAACTAGGTTTTACATGTCTAAGCACATAAATTTATGCCTTGGAGTAAGCAGCAGCTATTTTTGGTCTTCTTCGAGCACAGAAAAGTAGAACTCTTTATCTAATGTGAGAACTGCTGTGGAGTGACCCCTGTCCATCCTTCCCTTATTCTATATGCCTGTCAGTAGCCGAGCCAGCATATCATTACACACTCAGCCAAACACAGCAATTCAGAACTCCTGAGACACGGATTCCCAATTCTGTTTTGTGTCTGAGATATCCTAGCTTATCACGAACATTGTGAATTTTTCAAAAACATCTCAAAACAAGATTTAAAACATCTCAAAACAAGATTTTTAAAATATAGTCTTGCCCTACCTTTCAGAGCAAAGTGTTAAGAAATTTCCTTACCATAGAGCACCAATATGAAAAAATTGGAAATAGACACCCTAAATAGGACCCAGCAGAAGTTTTAGGCATGTGATTTCTTCAACGTATGTTTAGGAATATTTAATGGTAGCTAAACTGAGGTTAGAATTGGAATGGGGAGTACAGCTGAAGAATTAAGAAATAAGAGACTTTACTCTTAAATCACTATATCATCTGAAATAAAGTAGGGACTCAAAATGTAACATCAAATGGATTAACCAAATAGCTTTAGACAAGTCACTTAACCACAAGGGACCTATCTACTCATCACGTAATGAGGAGGATTGAACTGAAACGATTAAGAATTTCTTCCACCTACTGACCTGAAGAATGTAAAAATCCTCTCCAATGCAAGTGATAAACCATGTAACCTCAGTTAGAAGCATCAAATTTTGAACCGTTTAAGGAAGGCCAGTTAAATAACTGAAAGACTGGGGGCTTAGATTTACATTATCGTGGAGTGGGTATTCTCCAGGGGTTTATAGTTCCAATCAAGTCAATCAATAAGCACCTATCAGCATATGGCCCTAGAAGAGGTGCCATGCAGATAATTAGAAACAGAATCCCAGGCCTTAAGAAGTTTTCCTGTTAGTGTTGATTAATGATGTGTTTGTTGAGTGCTTACTATGTGCCCCGCACTGTGCTTGATTCTAAGAAATATCAAAGTACACAATGAGATCCCTTTTTCATCAGAGACCTGCATGAATAACTACCACACAATTTTCCAAACCATTACTTGTCTCAGATGTCTCCCAGGAGTCCAGAAAAGAAAGGGATTAAAGAGGGCTGAACAGCAACAACAAAAGACCTGGAGATTCCATGGACAAGGCAAGGAAAGGAAATCGGCAAGTCTGTGGAGGCACAGACGGCAGTTGAAGAGGCTTTTCAGAGACATTTGTTTGTCTCCCTGGAAATACTCTGGACTCTTGGATTTTCAATCCCTCACTAAATAAACCCCGGTGAATTTTATCAGGTTGATGCATAAGTTTGTGGCGTTTGTTTCTGGCATGGCAACACTGTGGTGTTGGGAGTTTATCATCTGTCATTTGCCATTTGGGGTGACAATGTTGTGCTTGTGAACACGCCCTGCATTTTGCAGATTTGAAGAAAGTTAGTGCTATTGGTGAGCTAAAGAAGATGGAGTGTCAACTTGGCGAGACCTCATCTCTACAATAATTCAAAAAATTAGCCAGGCATGGTAGCACGCGCCTGTAGTTCCAGCTACGCAGAAGGCTGAGGCAGAAGATCGCCGGAGCCCAGCAGGTCGAGGCTGCGGTGGCCGGGAGCGGCCACTGCACTCCAGTCTGGGCGACAGAGTGAGACTCCAACTCAAAAGAAAAAAAAAAAAGAAGATGGAGTGTCAAATGGGAAAAAACAAACACTTCCAACATAATCTTTTGTTTGAATTTCACGGAGGAGTAAAGGCAGCAGAGGCAGCTTGAGACATTTGTGTGGTGTACGGGGAGAATGTCATTGAGGAAAGTACAGCAAGATAATGGTTTTGTCATTTCAAAGAGGACGTGATTCTCACATTCAGTAAGACCTCGGGGCTTTGATGAAGACCATTTATTATTATTAATGCTTTATTCCACTATGATCCCTGTCAGTCAAACCAGCGATTAGCAAATGCAAGGAACTGTGACCAGCCAACCATCCTGCGACATTTGCATTTCATGAGCAAGCTGAAAAACTCTAGGAACTTACATATTAAACTAACATATGCAGAATGCAGACGATAAGCCCACATTTGCAATAACATAAATGCACCATCTAATTCTCCATCCCCAATTGTTTCTTAAATATATATAATCGGAATATAATATGGAAATAAAATCACTGTTACATTTTATATAGTTTTTTCCAAAAAAGTCTAGAGGAGTTAGGGCTACCTGTGAGGTAAGCTGCTTTACAATAAATACATTGACAATAGTCATCTCAGAATCAAGGCCGACAGCTTAGGTAAACATAAAATTTAATCCTTTGTGAAACATATCTTCAAGTCATCATTATAGAAAATATTTAGCCAACTGGATCAAAAATTGTAACTATTAATTGGGATATACAATCAAGTTATCTAAATCATTAATATAAGAAACACATAACTATTTATTTTAATCATCGAATTATTTAGAAATATAATCAGTCCCTTGAAGATCAAAGAAACACCTCTGTGTCTTCAAGTTTGCTTTTTCTTGGCAATTGGTAACCTTCAAAAACTAGCCATGAGGAACTCATTTGAATGACCCAGAAGGATTTCTTGGCTATTAGATGGCAGTGATCAATAGAATTTCAACAAGGAAAGTTTCAGTAAGTCAGGAACATGAAATGTTACATGTAACCAAGGCAGTTAAAGGAAAAACCTAGGGAACCTACACTGAGCCAATTACAAGTCACTGGAGAACATGGTGTGACTCGTAGGATCTAACCAGCATGTCTATTCCCATCCCAAAATATCCTTAAAAAGAGATTCTAGCCGTCAGTTCACAGTGACATTCACTTTCTACCTCTGACCTATTTCCCTCTGATAATATCAATACTGTAACACTAAGTTCCCAGAGAAAGTTGAGTTTAGCTGAGTTAGTTCAATTCTCACTCTAGCGATAGTAACAAAATGACTTCTTAATTTATATTTCACACATCAGCTAACATATTCTTCCAATTGATGAGGTAGACATGGCATGTATGTTTATGTCTATTTTGTGGATGAGGACATTGGAAAAAACAGAAATTGAAAGCTAAATGGACTAGAATGTAGTTCTTCTGCCTCCTGATTTAATTGTTATAGTAGGATCAACCCTGGCCAAAGCGGCTGGCAATTCTGTAATTATACCCCTCAACTATTTTAATCATCCCCACAACTAAAATGGCTTAAACATGTTTGATCTTGTCCAAGTCACATGACTATTCTTGCCCCCAATTTTCTTAATCTTTATAGCACAGCACATGCACATTTAATTAGGGGTGCTATAAAGTCCCTTTTTACTCTAATGTTTAATGGATGGATTAGTCATGCAACTTAGAGACCACCAAGTCTAACAACAGCAAACCAACCACAATAAGTTTATTTGGTTACCATACATAATGTCTAAACTGCCTACACCTTGAGTTTAATGAACCTTTAATATAAAAATTAGATATTTTTAAAATACTTATTTCAACGGCTTTAGAAGGTACAAACGATATTTGGCTACATAGATGGATTGTATAGTGGCAAATAAGTCAGGTCTTTTAGTATATATCTTTCAACCCCACCTGTGCACAACCGTACCCAATAGGTGATTTTTTTCATCCCTACCCCTATGAGTCTTCCACCCACCCCCTTATGAGTCTTCAGTGTCCGTTATGCCATTTTATATGCCTTTGCAGTTGCTTAGTTTAGCTCCCACTTGTAAGTGAGAGCGTGTGGCATTTGGTTTTCTATTCCTGCATTACTTCACTTAGGATGATTGTCACCGATCCCATCCAAGTTGCTGCAAAAGACATCATTTCATTCCTTTCCATGGTATATGAATACCACATTTACAACCTCTATGGAAATCGGCACAGAGATTTCTCGAAGAACTAAAAGCAAATCTACCATTTGATTCGGCAATCCCACTATTTGGTATCCAAACAAAGGAACAGAGGTCATTATGTAAAAAGCACCAGTACTTGTATGTTCATCACAGCATAATTCACAGTTGAAAGATGTGGAATCGGCATAAATGGCCATCAACTGATCAGTATATAGTGAAAGTTAGATTTTTTTTTTTAATTTCTTATTTTAAAGATGTGGGGTACAATTCGGAATTAGGTATACAAATGTTTATTATGCAGGTACCCTTGTTGATGAGGGGTGCCACCCTCCCCTGGCAGTTTTTCACTGCTGCCAATCCCTTTCTTATAGTATTATGATAATTGTTCAAGGGCCACTTATGAATAAGAACGTGTGGTACTCAATTTTCTGTTTCTGCGATAGATCATTGAGTATGATAGACTCTAAATCCAACCAAGTTGCTGTAAAGTCCATATGTTTGCCCTTCTTTATGGCTGCATAATATTCCACTGTGTATATGTACCACTTTTTTATTTTTTTTTTTTAGTTAGAGTCTCACTTCGTCACCCAGACTGGAGTGTAGTGGCCGCTCCCGGCCACCGCAGCCTCGGCCTGCTGGGCTCCGGCGATCCTTCTGCCTCAGCCTTCCAGTAGCTGGAACTACAGGC
>CAUYQG010169566.1:0-17151 GCA_963574415.1 Tarsius wallacei | reverse complement strand
AATACCCATTAAATTACCAACATCATTCTTCTCAGACATGGAAATGACAACACAAAAATTCAAATGGAAACATAAACAACCAGGAATAGCCAAAACACTCCTTAGCACAAGAAACAAAGCAAGAAGTATCACACTTCCAGTCTTCAAACTTTACTATAAGCCTACAGTAATCCAAACTGTCTGGTATTGGCACAAGAACAGGCATATAGACCAATGGGACAGGATAGAGTTTCCAGAAGCAAAGTCTCAATTTCTCAACCAACTCATCTTAGACAAAGCCTCCACCAACAACCACTGGGGAGAGGAGAACCTATTCAGTAAATGGTGCTGAGAAAACTGGTTGATCACATACAGAAAACTGAAACAGGACCCCTACCTATCCCCATACACAAAAATTAACTCTAAATGGATCAAAGACCTAAACATAAAACCTCAAACTATAATAATCTTAGAAAATGCAGGAGACACCCTAATGGAAATTGGAACTAGTAACCAATTCCTGATCAGAACCCTAAGTGCTAATATCAAAAGAAATAAGATAGACAAGTGGAACCTCATCAAATAATGAGCTTCTGCAAAGCAAAAGAAACCATCAAGAGAGCAGAGAGACAGCCCACAGAATGGGAAAAAATATTTGCCAACTGCATATCTGACAAAGGCTTAACATCTAGGATCTACAAGGAACTCAAATGTGCCAAAAGGAAAAAAAAACAAATAGTCCCATTAAAAAGTGGGCAAAAGACATGAATAGACACTTCTCAAAAGAAGATATATGGGCAACCAACATACACATGAAAAAGTACTCAGCCTCACTAATCACTAGAGAAATGCAAATCCAAACCACATTGAGATACCACCTAACCTCAGTAAGAATGGTCATCATTAATAAATCAAACAACAACAGATGCTGGCGAGGATGCGGAGAAAAAGGAACGCCTCTACACTGCTGGTGGGAATGCAAATTAGTGCAAACCCTTTGGAAGACAGTGTGGCGATTTCTGAAAGCATTAGAAATTGACCTTCCATATGACCCAGCAATTTCCCTATTGGGAATATACCCAGAGGAACTCAAATCATTCTACAAAAAAGATATCTGCACACGTTTGTTTGTTGCAGCTCTATTCGCATTAACAAAAACATGGAACCAACCATGCTGCTGATTGTAACTGGACTGGATAAAAAAATGTGGTACATATACATGATGGAATATTATGCAGTCATAAAGAAGGAATTCACAGCAACTTGAATGGATTTAGAGTCTATCATACTCAGTGATCTATCACAGAAACAAAGAACAAGATACCATATGTTCTCACTCATAAGCGGACTTGAATAATTATCATAATACTGTAAGAAAGGGATTGGCAATAGTGGTAAACTGCCAGCAGAAGGGGGAGGGATTGGAAGTTGAGGGAAACTACTAGGGGAAGGAGAGGCACACCTCATCAACAAGGGTACCTGCATTATCAACATTTGTATACCTAACCCTGAATTGTACCCCACATATTTAAAAGAAAAGAAAAGAAAGACACCACATATGATTTGCTCACCATTTTATCTAAGCATTTATTCCAAGTTTCCAAAAATTACTGGATATAGTAAAAGATATTCAACAGATGATTTGTCCAACAAATGAGTGAATTGTTACTCTCTGCCCCTAGGTTTCCTAATTAAAAGAGAACGCCTATGTTATACCTACTTCCCTCTAGTAATATTGACTACAACTTTCTGAAAATGAAAGTGAGAAATTCTAATCCACTCTGTTTAACAGGTCCTTTGTTTATGACAACAGTCATAATTCCATGCCCTAGCTTCTTTTTAAAAAAAGAATGATTTATGGGTACAAAACTGGCATAGAGAAGGAATATACAGGTGGATATGAATAAGGTTAGGGGAGATACATGTTTTGACTCCACAGGAGACACAAATAATTTATATTTCTTTCCTTTGTCCCACATAACAGAAGACTTCATAAACTCGAATGAAACTAGGTACTAATAGATGTGATATTCACAGGTCACAATGAAAATTTTTTGAAGTGCTTTTTCCCATAGTCAATCAATTTACTTTAAAGTTCTTACTGAAAATTATTTACACTGGGTTTTGAACCAAAAAACTTCAAAATCTTTTTACCTCTGACATTTCTATGAAAACCAAAGATAAGAGTAAAAGTGACAATGAGTTAAGAAAAATATTCAATGCGAATACAATGCATTGCCTTTCCTTACATCTGACTCCAATGAGCAAAGTTACATGCTCAAAATTCTGCTTGTAAACATTCTTTTAGCTGTATTGAATTCCACTGATAAGGACTGGGAGAACATGAGGTGATGATGAAGTGGGGAGAAATGGAAAGACCATTGGACCAGAATTCTAGTTTTTGGTTCCACCACTTAATAGCCATTTGACAAAGCACTTGCTCTCTCTGTGCCCAAATTTCAGGTATTATAAAATGATGAAGCTTTGGTTCAGGAGGGTAGACTAAATACATGCTCTTACCTTACTTCTCTCCCAGATATCCCATGGAATGGCCATAAAGATGTCTGAGAGGGGACACATCTGTAACAGCACTGGGCACTGACATCTTTGAAATGACTTCATGTTGAGGGAAGAAATCACAGCCTAGGACCCACACAGAAAACTGCAGCAGAAAGAGGAATTGGGTTCGTTGTTCCTCCAGGGGACCCAGGAAAGCTCCAAGCCCAGAGTTAGCAGATATGAGAGCAATAGTGGGCTAAGGCTGAAAATAAGCATGATTAGTTAAACATCCACTATTGAAACAACTACACCAGATTTTCTCCCTCTTCATAAAACCTACATATGCAGACAGGTTGATAAAAGTGGGCTTGGCAGAGGAAAGTCATCCCAGCTTCATAATAATGACCTAGGACTTTATTGATAAATATAAAGCCAAGGATTCCTCCTCTTTGAGAAAAACAAAACAAAAAAGCAGCCCAAAAGAGAAGGACCAAAATGAAGTCAAAATTGTAAAAAGTCTCCAGAAAGAGAGCATAATTTAAAAATTTTTAAAAGGAAGCCAGGAGAACAAAAGGTTAATGGAAGATACATCTAGTACATAATAGATCATGCCTATAATCCCAGCACTTTGGGAGACTGAGGCAGGAGAATCTCTTTAATCCAGGAGTTCAAAACCAACCTAGGTAACAAATGAGACCTCACCTCTACAAACAAAATCAAAAAGTTAATCAGGTATGGTAGTGCACACCTGTAGTCCCAGCTTTTAGGAAGGCTAAGGCAGGAGGACTGCCTGAGTCCAGGAGATCAAGGCCGCCATGAGCCATGATTACACCACTGCACTCCAGCCTAAGTGATAGAGTGAGAACCTGACTCAAACAAACAAGCAAAAACAAACAAACAAACAAAAAATGAGTACATCACTGTACATTTAATGGGAATTCCAGAAAGAGAGAAAACATAGGAGCTTTAACAATTAAAGATATATTTCAAGAAAATTTCTTAGAGCTGAAGAAAACTTGCAGTTGTCAGATCGAATGAGCCCACTGAGTGCCCAAATAGATGAAATTTTTAAAAAAAGGAAAAAAGCTCAAAACTTCTAGGAAAATATAATAGATTTTTTATTTGTTTTACCCCTCAAAAGAATCAGCCTGGCATTGGTTTTTTCACTAGCAATCTAAAGAACTAAAATATAATGCAGAATTGCCTCTGAGAAATGAAGAGAAATTATTCTGAAGCTATAATTGTATGTTTGGTCAAATTATCAAATCATAACATTTGTGTAAACAGACTTTCAGACTTGCTATGACTCAGAAAATATGTCCCCTTGTGCCCTTTTGTAAAAATTGCTTGGAATTTTATTACATCATGTTAACACAAAAAGGAATCCTAAAAAGAGGAAGATATGTTACACAAATATTTCACAATCACACCCTGGAGTCAGGTAATTAAAGAAATCTCATATTTTAGATACATGGTATACCTAGGGAGAAATTGATACAAACTTCATCAAGAAGTCAGAGAATTCTAAGAAAAATGCATTCAAGAAGAAAATATCTTCCTTTCCCAAACACGAAAAGGTCAAAAATTATATATATAATTATTAGTGATTATATAATTATTAGGATTCAGTGAAGATATGTGATCCTCTATCAACAAGTATCTTAGGTGGGGTTCCCTAGAAGAGCTTGAGAAAAAGATGATTTTACAAGTGATTTATTGAAGAAGTGCTCTTTGGAAAAAAAGGATGAGGAAAACAATAAAGAGCAGGAAAACAGCTAAGCAAGATTGTGGCGTAGCTGAAAATGAGCTGTACTCTGACTCCACAGAGAGACAGAAACTATAAATTGGATGTGAGATTGGATCCCATCTTGAGGTAAGCTGGTATTCTGCACCAATGTTAGTCAGTCAGCCAGCAGCAGGCTGTTTGGGAAAGATTGACTTGCCTGGGGAGGGGGCTTCCACTAGTCCAAGGAAAATTATTTGGAAAACTAGACAGATGTGAACTATCAGATGTCAACACGCATTGCAATTGAGGCATGAATGCAAAGTGAAACATTATTCATTATTAAAAGGGGGAAGAGGTAGGCAACTTAAAATTCCAGGAAAAACAAAAAGCTGTAAAAGAAAATCATAGGTCTCAATGTGAAGCAGATTGCAACATCATAGTATAATTTTTAAAAAATTAATATTACATGAAAAAAGTTGTCTCATTTGATTTTGATGCTAGAAATGTTCTCCTTTGAATTGCATAGTTTTAGTTACAAGACTACATTTTCTTCTTTATGAAATGAATCACTAATTAGACTTGTAAATAATATTTTCATAATCATATTAACATAAGTATCATAATTTATCTTTTTAAAGAATCAACTTGGAAAAAAAAGCATCTATGACTTAATTATAGTTATAGGACAGAAGACAAAATTTTAAAACCTTAACAGTATCAAAGTAATGGTAGTACTAATAAAAATTAGAAACCAAAAGGAAAGATATAAAGTATAGGGAAGTATTAGAGTAAAAATTCCTCATTTTCTGTGAATGGAGTCAATATATATGTTTTCTAGAGTTGAGATACCAAGAAATGCAAATTTAAGCACTATGTTATTTAATATTATAAAGACATCCAATAAAGAAACTACAAAATAAATATAAAACCAACAAAAAATTGGAGAGAGAAAGGTAATATAAATAAGCTAAATTTCTTATCTTTCATAAAAAGGAATTAATAGTCTACCTAAAGTTGATAAATCAAGCAATGACCACATAATGATATTATTTGATGTTATAGAAACAAATCCCAGAAAGAGGTGAAAACAGAAATAGTAAAATGTTACTACCCTGAGGATTTGTATACAGAAGAGTAAAGAAAGAGTAAACTTTTCTTTTGAATTTTGTAAACTTATGGGATTTTTGTATTGTTGTTCTCCACATATATTACTTTTGGAGTGCTAATAAAATGGCAATAAGCATACTTTCTGATCTATCCCGTCAACGATTTAAGAAAATTAATTAAGATAATATATAGGCGAGCACTTTTAGGCACTGCTAAGATAAATGTTATGTATTATTAAGAGGGCAGTCTTAGGCAGTTCAAGATAGGGGGAAGAAACATAGAGCTTTTCTTGATCAAGCAGCTCTTTCTAAGGTGCCAAGATCCAAATTAAAGAAAAAAAAAGCTGTCTCCAAAAATGCTGACTGCAAAATATCTGAAAGAATAAATGTGCTGAGAGAAAGTATTTGGAAGAATGACAACAAGAAAATTTAAATAGTAAGTGTTGAGATAGAGCTATTTGGTTTCCATCAAATTTGTCCTCCAATCCAAAAACACTGAGGAACTAAACAGCAACCGTGGTGCTATCATATTAGGAAATGCCAAAGCAAAAATCATTTCTTGTTAAAATAAAGACTTAGCATATCCTTATATCACAAACCATTATTCAGACGCTTTTATAAGCAGTCTCATAACTAGCATCCCACGTTTTAAAAATACTGTGTTCTCGTAACTTCTTAATTAGATAGATAGTTCTAATCAATAGTCCTGTTAGAGCTTTGAAATAAAATTGCTGATTCATGCCTCTGTTTGTTTTACAAGAAAGGAAATTTCTCAAAACAAAAAGCCATGTCTCACACTTTTTTCTCTCTAGTGCCTGCCTCAAGGCTTCCTAGCACATAGTTGGTATTCAGTGAAGGTTTGCTAAGTGGATGGATGGGTGGATGGATGAAAGCATATAAAAAATGTTTGGTTTTTTTAATTCTCTCACGCAAGCCTTTGCCTTGGCTATAATGTGCAACAAAAATCTTGGGACTGTCTCTGAGCCATTTTGCTTCTGTTACCATGTGGCAATCCGGGAATAAATTGATCCCTCAATGAAACTGTCCCTTTGAGCACTTCAGGTGGAAGAACAACTGCATGATCTATCCTTACTTGGGACCTTTCATGAATAAGGGCTCTAGCCCAATAGCAAGTTTCTTAACATGTATTCAATAATCACAATCAGTATCCAACAGGTATTTATAGAGTACATACTATTCACACACTGTGTTGCATGCCTGCCTTCTCAGAGACTCATCTGAGAAATAAAAATAATGATATCTACCTCAGAGAGTTGTGATAGTGAGTTACTGGAATACTGTATGCAAAGCACTGGGTACATAGTAAATTTTCACTAAATGGCTGCTACTATTACTATTATTATTAAAAACATGCAACTGCTATTTCTGAGTGACCACTATATACAGTCACTGCCTGCAGAAATGATTCAAAAAAGACAAGCAAAACAGGGAGGTCACCATCCAGTAGGAGACATAAACAAACTGGTGGACCACCTTACTATATGTCCCTCCTGGATACCTGTTAAGCTACTGGCCAGTAAGATAGGATACATAGGGTAGGAAGATGACTTACAGAAGGTTTTGGACTGAATTATCCGTGAACATCCTTCTCTCCCCCACCAAATGTATTGAGGGGCAAAACAACAACAACAACAAAGCCTGTTTACCTCTGTTCTTTCATAGTCCTTAGCATGTGTGTCCCATAGAGTATTAAATAAATATTGGTTGCATGGCTCTGAATTAGTCAAGGCAACTCCAGGAGGAAGCATTGCTAATTCTTCTTGCCACATCACACATTCCACATGAGCCATGAGGACTAATCCAGAACATGGTGGTAAAGCAGGCTGTTCTCAGTAAATCACAACAAAAATGGAATGTAATAAGAATCCCATCAGCCTGAAGGAGTCATGATCTGACAATGGGCACAGATGGCTATAAGACCCCTGATTCTGATTCTGATTCTACCAGTCCCTCAGACTGTCCCCAAACAAATAAACCAGAAGCAGTTTCTTATTGAAACCATCAGACTTTGAGTCATGCAGCCCTCCCTCTCTGGCTCCAACACATTGGACTGGGGAATGAGGATATACAAATGAGCAGAGAAGTGACCCCTTGGTAGGAGCCTCTACTAGAGGAATCACTTTCAAGATCTCTAGGGGAAAAGAAAGACCCAACTTCACCCACACAGCTGTTAAATTCCCTTCTTTCTGGGAGTCACAGCCTTACATTCTTTGGAATGTGTGATGTGGCAAGAAGAATTAGCAATGCTTCCTCCTGGAGTTGCCTTAGTTCGGTCCTTTTCCCAATTGCATGGTAAATATTTTCTCTCTCATCATTTTCTTGAACTCAGACTTCATTTTATTTTCAAGTAAAGATGACACAAAAATTGGCAATAGATTGACATTACTTTATACCTAAATCCAGTTTCTTGTGTCATAAATGTTTTATCTTTAGAATAGCCTTTTTATTTGGGGAAGAAACATTTAAGAGACTCTGAGAAATTGAATGTGCAAAAATTTTTGTGATTCTGTGAATTACAGTGCATCAGAACATCCTTCCCCTTGAGTGTGTTTCTGAGACAGGCTTGGAATTGAACATGACCAGATTCTCCACATCTCTGCTTGGTGTACTTGTCCCCTGATTTTCCAGCACCCCCACTGATTAAACAACAAGGATCATTTTTCCTGGCCCTGTAATGATTTGCAGTAAAGGGCAGTATTGATTTCAGGGCTATGACTCAGGGCTTGGTAAAATATTGGCCAAGAAGTGGGTGTAAGCAGCCACTAGCACTCTGGAGATTTCTGTACCTTGTTAGCAGCTAAAAATACTCATGTAACCAATTATGCTAATTTAAAGAAAACATCTAAGTATTTGACTACTTAGCACTTTCTTCTTAGGATTTTTAAAGGATTAAGTAGCTTGCTATATTAGTATTCTTCATTCAACCATCTTGTAGAAAAGAAAGCCTGGTATAATTCAAAGACTTTTTCTTTGCAAGCCTACTGTGTGTCTATCACTGTAAAGGAGGGTAAACAAAATAAACATAAGAACTGATTCATGCCTTCTAGAAATGTATAGTCTAGCACAGGGGCTGAAAACAGTTTATTCATTAAGCAAGACACCCAAAAAACTTGTCCAGGTGACCAGTGCCACTGAGGCTCAAGGACCAAAATGACATGTCCCGTGGTACAGGAGAGGACATCATGATGGAGAAGAGGCATCATGTCAGCCAAGTACAGACCATACTGGGTTATCAAGACCACCGAGGGCTTCAGCTATAGCTCCCACCATTGCCACCCTCCAGAGATTGGAGGGAGTTTACTGCAGAGGCTGTGACTCCTGGCTCTCCTTTTCTTCTTTCATGTGGAGTTACCAGACACTTTTCTGTTCTCAGTAAATCACAACAAAAATGGAATGTAATAAGAATCCCATCAGCCTGAAGGAGTCATGATCTGACCATGGGCACAGATGATTATAAGACCCCTGATTCTGATTCTGATTCTACCAGACCCTCAGACTGTCCCCAAACAAATAAACCAGAAGCAGTTTCTTATTGAACCCATCAGAGTAAAATTTGGGCTGCAACACAGAGTAAAATTCAGAAGCAATAAGTTAATTCTTCCTTGCCTACACATGAAGCCCTAAACACAGCACTGAAGAGCCTCAGTGACCTTGCCCAAGATGTTGTTCCAGATGTTGCTCCCAATAACATGCCTCCCAGTTCTTGTACACTTCAGAATCAGACTCTTGAAACCTACTCTGTGTTTTCTCAATATTATGCTTTCACAGTCCTGTGGGAGACATAAACAAGCTGCTGGGCTACCTAACTGTCCTTTCTACCATGAAGAACCTTCCTTGCTATATTTCCCTGTGGAAATTGCACTTATCTTCAATTCCCACCTTCGATATACTTTCTTCACAAAATCTTCCCTGACTCAACCCCTAAGCCACTGGCTGCCTGATTGAAAATAATCTCACTCCACCAACTATTCCAATAGCATTTTGTTTAAAGCTTATATTACACTCTTCAATTATACCCTATATTGAATTCTCCATAAATGACCTTCCTTCCAAATACCTTTAACATCTCTGCCCCCAATTTCCTAATATGTTTCTCACAAGGAGTACTACATAAATATTAAATTAGTCAAGGCAATACACTGAACTATGGAGGACCATGGAGAAAGAGGTGATAAAGGTGGCTCTGGGCTCAGTAATCTACTTGAAAGCGAACTGGAAATCTCATGAGCCTAAGGGTTGAAAATCATGTGCTACAGTCAGCTGTTCTGCTTACTAGCTCTGTTATCGGGTACTGAGTTATTTAAACTTTGGGGTCTCAGTTTCCTCCTTGTGAATAGACATAGCAGTGTTGAAGAGCTGAAATGAAGTATACAGTCTGGGGGAACTAGCCTGAGTGTGAACCTTTGTCAGCTATGACTCTAGGTAGGTCGGGTGGGGTCATGTGCCCTTAGAATCCCTTACAACTTGTTGGGATGTTTGTTATGAGAGTTTTTCAGAGTTTTGTTGTTCTAGAGGACAGGGTATTATTCTAGACTACAGAAGTAGAGGGATTAAGCTCATCTTACTCCTTAGTCCATGGCATACTATTTATCATTGGTTGCTTCTTGGCTGCTCTTATGTTTATTGATTATTTATTCATTCTCATTTATACCTATTTCTTATTCTCACTCTTTATCTTGCCCCATATTTTGTGTGCCTTCTTATATAATGTGTTTTTTTGCCTTGTACCTGTATAGTTTTAATTTACTTAAGGTACATTGTACTATGGATTGCAACCCATATTTTTACTTTTTCTCAGCACCATATTTTTTTTTTCTTTTAAAGATGTGGGGTACAATTCAGGGTTAGGTATACAAATGTTCATTATTCAGGTACCTAGCAACATGTTTTAAGATCAATTTATGCTGTTCTGTATACATTTGGTTCATCTTAACCATCCATTTTGCCAGGTATAGATGCCTAGGTGGCTGCCAATTTAGCACAAATACTGCCACAGAGAACATTTCTATATACGCTCCTTAATGAACTTATGTGAAAATTCTCAGAAATATACCCAGAAACATAGCATTTGAGTTTTAGATAGGGTGACTGTATATCCCAGCTTACTCTGGAGAGCCCACTAATGAATAACTAACTTGTTAATAACACTAGGTGCTGATGGCAAGTTAGATATCATTATAGGCAAAGGATATACTACCTAATTGGTGTAAGTACTTCCAGCTTGCCCTTCAGCAGTGGTTATAAACTTTGGCTGCACATTGGAGACATTTGGGGAGCTTTAAAAAAAATTACTGCTGTCTAGGTTCCACTCTCAGAGATCCTAATGTAATTGGTCTGAGTACGGCCTGGGCGCCAGGATTTTAAAAGCTCCCAAGGATATGTGCACCCAAAGTTGAGAACCTCTGCTCCACAGAATGTTCTTTACCAGTCTTCTCTCCCATCAGCAAGGTTTTAATACACCCACATCCCCACCACACTTGACATTATCCAATTGAAAGCACTTTGTAAAATGTAACTCTCTAAACATCAAGTTTTACTACAATTTGTTCAGTTGGCCATGCCAAGGCTTTAACGATTCACTCTGATTTAATGTGCTGCTTGTCAGTGAGATATTTCACATTAGCAATGATTCCTTTATATGAGCAAATGGTAGTTGGGTGCAAAGTAAACAGGGCTTTGAAAATGCCTTAACTTTTCATTTGAATTAAACGTAGAACTGTGTTTTAATGTGATCCTTCCCCTTGAACAATGGCCTACTCCATGTCTGTCGCCAGACAGCACACCTGGCTCACCACTGTGTCCATTGCAACCCAAGCTTACAAATGGCTCAGATGCACAGGAGCAAGGCATGGGTGTCTGTATTGTTTCCCGGTCCTCTCAGCTAACACCTTAAGTTAAGAAGTAAAGGCAGTTAAAAGGTTTTTTTTTAATTTATTTTTTTAAGTTTTTAAAGAAGGCGAAATGTAGGTAGTAATGATTTTAAGTAATGTTTAGTAAAATCATAAAACCTTGCAAGGAATTAACAGAGCTGAATAGCAGACTATTTTGGGTGATAGCAGCACCTTTCAAAAGAACATTTCAGCCACTGTAGGTGGCAATCTTTCTAAAATTAATTGCAAACTACCTTCTAAGACAGAGCACACTGAAATGAATTTAATCTTCTTTTCAAATGACCCATTCTCATCATTACTGTGCAAAGCTGATCAAAGAGTACTAACCTCTTTGCCTTTTCTCTCAGTGTTCCCAGACTATATGATTGGAGCTTCTATGCCCACTTCTAGTTTCTCTGATTCCTTCCAAACCTTCAGGATTCTAGCCATTACTTCCTACTATTCCCTGCAAGTCTGTGTGAAATAACCCTCAATTCTGAAACCTTTCCTATTGCCATCCCACTTAGGTGCTTCCAATTTGCTTTGTTAGAATAATGTCTATAGTACTCAGAAAGAGGCTGAACAGATCTTTAATAAGCAAGAAAACTTTGCAACAAAACTTTTGGTTACTCAGAGACCTTTGTTGACTTATTACATGATGCTTAGCTATGTTCTTAAATGATGGAAATTCTAGTTGAGTTCTAGTTCTTGATAGAAAAAGCTTACACTGGCATTTTTAGTCAGTATAATACATATCACAGTAATTAAAGAAGCAGATACTTTCTCATTGATAACTCTTGAGCATGTTCATTTAATACCGAGAAATCTTTTTTTAAAAATAAAGAATATATTTACATGCCGTTTTCTCTGCCCAAAATGTCCTTCCCTCTCTACCTGGCAAAATCCCTCTTATCTTTGAAGACCCAAGTGTCTCCTTTCTTGGGATATCATCTCCAACTCTCCTTGGCAAACTGATCTTTTATGCCCTTTATATTCCCAAAGAGTAGAAGTGTCTGACAAAATAGACTATGAGTTGTTTGAGGGCAGGAAATACATCTTGTTCATCCTTGGATACCCAAAACCTAACACAGGACTGTAATTTAGTGCTTAAAATATTTGTGAATAAATGTATGCATTTTAGAATATTTTGTGGCCATCTTAGGGAGTAGGAAAGATGTATAAACAGTTGAGGTGGTACCAGAAAAAAATCAAATGAGAAAGAAGAACAGACAGGCAAGAAAGTCAGGGAAGGAGGAGGAAAATAGAGAAGAGAATGATGAATGTGAATAATGAAAGAGATGTGTTGGGAAGGAGAGTTATAAGCCGTCGACTATAGAATTACCCACTGTTACTGACTTTTCTGTTTAAGGAATCTGGTTTCCTTTAGGAATTTAGGAATCTGGTTTCCTTTCTTTTGTCGGTCCTTTGAGATGTTAATTAGCTTTGAAAATATTGTTCATAATCTTTCATTTTTCTTGACCTTAAGTCTTACAACTTCAAGGCTATTCGCCCATCCCTCCTACTCTCTTGACTTAGAACTTAAAGTCTCTTAGCCTACTCCATGTTAACATCAGAATAATATGATCAAAATGCAGGAAACACTTCCAGCATCAGAATATTTCCCATTGAGTGGGAGGGAGCAGTTGTTTAAGGACTTGTGATTTATCCTTGATCACAAGAAATGTGTTGTTATCATCGCCAGAGGAAATAAGTCTCATAATTCTTTGGGCTGTATTCATTATTTAACAAGTGACTCTTTTAGTTGACAAAAGGGTAGAAAGGAAAAGAGTGGAGAAGAGGATGTAAAGAGCTAATTTCATATGATCTATAAAATCAAAAGGCTAACAGCAGGGAGTCACAGATAGCAATCTGGGATTTAGAGAAAGAAAATACCAACTTCTGAATTCCATGGTTTCAAAACTAATTTATTCACCGTGAACCAATCTTGCAATTCATTAGCTTCACCCCAGAGACATGACTGAATGTCATCTCTTTTTCTGACCTATAAATAATAGGTGTCACTTGCTTAGGAATGAAACTTAGAGCATAATAACAAGGTAAATCAATATGACTGTTATAAAACTAAAAAATAACAGGCTCAGTCCTGGATCTTTAGAGAAAGAATATTTTTCAAATCCCTGCTCCTCATGAGAAAAAAATGACAAGAACATTGATAAATTGTCTTTTAGCAGCACTAAGGTTGAACCAAAAAAAATCTAAGAGTTAAAAATAAAAAGCCATATTGTTCAGTCATTTGTTTAACCCAAATAAATAGCTGGGAACAATGATGTCATTTCATAGGTTAATCACAATGGTGTGGCACCAAGTGTGGCAAGACTGAGTTCTTGAACAATTAAATATAAATAGAGCACTTTGTAAAATGTAACTTCCAGTCCTGGGCCTAAAAGACCTGCCTTACATATTCCTCCATGCTCTTTCTTCATTCCTACTGATGAGAATAAACATGGCTATAATGACTTGGAAGCTACTCATTCAGCATAGCAGATCCTCTTTCAGCCTGGGTCCCTGAATGACTGCATGGGGTAGAGCCACCACCAACCCACCTGGAACCTATACTTTGCTCTGTTACATGAGTAAGAACTAAATCTCTAGTTCTCTAAGCCACTGCATTTTGGAGTTTTATTTGTGAGAGTAGCCTGTTATCTAGATAGCTAGTTAGCTAGATGGATAGCTGCATGTTCCACTTTTATTTCATTTTTTTAAAGTCTTAATCAAGTAATACAAATTCATTGTAGGGAATATATTGCAAATGCAGATAAGCCAAAAAAAAAAAAAAAAGAAGAAGAAGAAGAAATAAAAAACTGCTGTAATTACTCAACATAGCGAGATGTACTGTTATAAGGCAGGGATCACATGTTATTATTTTGTAAGGCATTTTTTTACTTAAAAAATTATGAACATTTTTTTCTTCTGTGTCATCAAATACTATTCTGCCACATAATTTTTAATGGATGCATTATAAAAGTTACATAGATCATTGGGAACTCACCGTTGAATGAATAGCAATGTTTCTGTTCATAAACAAATGAACCAGAGCATTGCTAGGCAACAGTTGTTCTCAGAATAGTTATGTTTTGGAATAACAGCATGGGTGACCACTTGGAAAACCATAATTGGTTCTGGTACATGAACCAGTTAGTATTGTGGTAGAAGTTAAACTGATATAATTTTTTTAAAAATCTTTATCAGAATGCAGGAAACATTTCTGTCATCAGAACACATCAGATGAAGTAGGGGAGAGCAGTTGTTTAAGGAATGTAACTTCTTGATCAGAAGAAATTTGGTATCACAGTTTAGTAGGCCCAGGCCAACTTGGTAGTGCTGCATTAATCCACAAGAGAAAGAGAAGCCCAGGGTAAGTAATTTTTCAAAATTTTATCTTAGAATCATGGGGTACAAGTGAAGATTTGTTACATAGGTATATTACTTGAAGGTGAGGTTTGGACTTCTGATAAGCTCACCCCACCCCCATCCCCAGGGGTGAGGATGGTACCCAATGGGTAGTTTTGTATTTCTTATTTCCCCTCTCCCTCTCTCTTTTAGTAGTCCCAGTGCTTGTTGTTTCCATTATTATGCCGATGTATGCCCAGTGTTTAGTTCCCACTTATGAGTAAGACTTATGCGGTACTCAGTTTTTTGTTTCGGTGATAATTCATTCAGAATGATGGTCTCCAGCTGTATCCACGTTGCTGCAAAGGACATGATTTTATTCTTTTTAAGGCTGCATAGTATTCCACAGAGTATACATACCACATTTCCTGTTCACCATTGTTGGTTCCATGTCCTTGCTATTGTGATTAGTGCTGCAATAAACATACAAAGGTGTCTTTTTGGTAAAGCAATTTATGTTCCTTTGGGTATATTCCCAAAAGTGGGATCGCTAGATTGAATGGTAGCTCTGTTTTTAGTTCTTTGAGAAATCTCTGAACTGCTTTCCACAGGGGCTGACCTAGCTTATGTTCCCGCCAACAGTGTACAAGTGTTTGGGCTAAGCAATTTTGGGGGCTGAAGTTTTAGACTTCATTTTAAAGTTTTAAAGCTTAGTTACCTGGCCAAATGTACCTTCAAGAGCATCCGGGAAATGAAGTCCAAACAAGGATGGCCTTGTATTCACAGAAAACTGCACAATATGGAAGGAGAGAACAGATATGAAGGGAAAAGAGCAATCTGCCTCATCCTCCAAAGTTAGCATAGAGTACAATGTATAAGAGCAGAAGCTCTGCCTCAGTAACTCCTCTGATATCAACTCCCACCTTGGCTAAGTATTAGCTGTCTGACCTAAGACTGTGGTATACCTGTTATGAAAATTAAATGATTTGATTTATATAAAGTACTTATAAAATATTTATTGTAATTACTACACATCCAGCACCAACAGAAAATTGACGGCATGTGGCCAGAAAAGTGCACATTAATACATCAAGTGATTAAAAGTAAAAACTGTGGAGTCAGACTGCTTAGATGTGGAACTGGATCCTACCACATACTAGCCACTTGGACAAGTTACCTCTGAGTCTTAGTTTCCTCATCTGGAAAGTGGAGATTATAATTTATCTACCTCAGGATTCTTGTCATGATAACATGAGTTAATGTAGAAAGTAGCACACAGCCTATCATATAGCAAGCACTATATAGATGTTTACTTCTAACTATTGTAAAGGAGTGTTGTCAATGAAAATTAACCAATATTCCAACAAAATTGTTATGTTCACCTGAGTCTTTGAAAGTGACACACATCTGGTCACATGCTGACAATCACAACATTTTTTTTTCTGTTCCCCAGCACTAAGGCTTCTGTGCTTTCCAGAGTCAATAGATTGGTATTCTATAACATGGGATGTGGAAATATGTTTATCACTCAAATTGAACAGAAATTGCTTCTGTGCCCAATTTCATTTCCTTTTGGAGTATCATGTATGTTCTAATACATCTTTCTTGGTTCTGTAATACAGGCTTCTGAAGGAACAAAAGTGTCCTTTCAGGTAATAAATTTGCCCAAAGAATGTCCCTGTTGATGCTGAGACTTTAGGATTGAAAGCTATTCTCAGAATCCAGAATTGAATCAGGCTATGTCTTTCTTTTCTATTTTAAGTCAACAAATCCTTGAATGGTGACAAATGTCAAAAAGTCCTTCATTATAATGGTTACATTTTAGTTGAAATTAAATTTATCCATTTAAATCAATAATAACGTGTAATCAGAAAAAAATCAAAATAGTAAGAACACTTTCCTGAATGTAAGATTCTATCAATCTATTCAGTCTCTCTGATAAGTGTGGTTAGTGTATGGGCCATTCTCACTTTTGTGGAGAATTACTTTTCTAGAAATGGTGCCATAAATCAAAATTATGTACGTTAAAAATTATTTTCCCACAGATTTAAAGCCATATTAGGGCATGAAATTCCTAATCAATGTTCAGTGTCCAACTTTTTATTAAAATGTGCCTAAAGACTATATCTAGTTGATTATAAATTATATATCTAATATGTGCTACAAAATATTTAATGTCATATGTCAAGATTTTATCTTCTACATAATTTCTGCCTTATTTCATTGCAAAAATCTGAAGATGAAGGAATGCCTTCACAGTATCTAAAAGGACTGTTTCTTTTTCTTTTCTAACTTTTATTTTAAAACCATCTGAGTCTTTTTAAAAGTTGTAGAACTACTACATGGAGGCCAGGCACGGTGGCTCAATCCTGGAATTGCAACACTTTGGGAGGCTGAGGCGAGAGGATTGCCTGAGCCCACACGTTTGAGACCAGCCTGGGCAATATGGCAAGATCTTATCTCTATGATAATTCAAAAAATTAGCTGGGCATGGTGGCACATGCATGTCGTTCCAGCTACAAGGAAGGCTGAAGCGGAAGGATCACCTGAGTCCAACTGGTCAAGGCTGCGGTGGCCATGAGCATGCCATACACTCCAG
>CAUYQG010169565.1:0-10008 GCA_963574415.1 Tarsius wallacei | reverse complement strand
GCCCGGCTGATTTTTTGATTTATTGTAGAGATGAGGTCTCACTTGCCCAGGCGGGTCTCGAACCCGCGGGCTCAGGCAATCCACTCACCTCAGCCTCCCAAAGGCGCGGGATTACAGGCTGAGCCACCGAGCCCGGCTTCTGAACCTTTTAATTTGATTTATTGGTCTATTTATTTATTTTGGTTAATCACGCACTGTCTTAAGGAAGCTACCTTTTCAGTAAGTCTTTATTTTTGATAGAGCATGTCTTCAACTTTGTTTTTCTTGAGGATGTCCGTTATTCTTTCTTTGCATTCATGTAATTTTTAAAATAAATTTCCCAATTTGCCTTATAAAGATTGTCCTTACTAGGTGCGATTTTCCCATGATATAATACATCTGTTGGCTGGCATTGCCTCACAGCTCCTCTCTGTCAACACAGGCATTACTCCACAAAATCACAGATTATAGATGTAAGTGACTATCAACACTTGATAGATATATGCTTTTTTTGGTAAACATCTAAAAGTTTGAGAAAGCTCAACTCGGACAGAAGAAAGTTGAAACCAAGCAATCACAAAATTGTAATGTGTGGTACTGTTTTCTTTCCTTTTCTTCTTCTTTGCTTCATCATTATTTTCACCATATACTTAATCCAATAGGAATATTAGCTAACATTTATTGAGTGCCAAATACTTCTTTAGTTACTTTGGGTAGGTTTTTGTCTAACCTTCTCTATACTCCTATGAGATATACAATATTAACTACTTTCACAAATCAGGAATGAGGATCAGAGAGGTGTAGTACTGTGCCCACATTCATGTAACTGGGAAAGTGATGGAATACAGTAATAAAATGAAAGTCACATTATTTTAACTCCAAAAGATTTACTTAGTCTTTGTTAATTTTTAAAATTAATAACAAATGGCTTTTCAGTTGCTACTTTATTTTCTGATTTCAATATTGTTATACATAAATTTATTTTTTAAAAATAAATGTATTATTTAAGAGAGAAAACCAAAATACTAGAAAGCGTGTCTAGCATTGGAGACTTATCAATGAATTACTGTAGTTTCCTGTTTGGCACACTCAGACTGTCAACTTATAAAGCTAAATTATTTATTCTTCAAAGTTGTGACCTATCATATAAGAGTGTCATAAGGATTAACTAAAGATCAAAGAGGTGTTTGATAATATGTCATGCTATGTAAATATCAAGTATTGAGAAGACAAATTCTAGAGGATGACAAAATACTAAAGGATCAATATCAACTTTGTTGCAAGTTTTTTTTTGTATTTTATGTTGTAAAACATTTACTGAAACACATATCATAAAACGTTTTGATGCTAAATTCAAAAAAAGTCTAACAGATTTTACTTTTTAAAAATTAAATATTTATATTTGACTTTAAATCATAGTAGTTCCCATAGAACCAAAATCATATTCTTCCAAGAAGTAATCACAGCCTTTTAGAAATAATTAAGAGTTTCTTAAGAAATATGCTTTGTATGTTCAATTGAGTAGTCATTTCTTCTTATGATTATTTATTTTACCATATTGAATTTGCTATCTAATTATCTTATTCTGTAAAGGTATCATCCAAATATGTCCATGTTTTATTGAATAGTAAACATTGGGACAGTATAGTAAATTATTATAAATAAGTGATAGAATATATGTTTTTTGAACATTTTTAGATGTCATAGCTATATCTACACATAACATATTATAAGCAGAAAAATCAATTATTGAAAAATGCAAAATTATACAGTGAGATCATGCAGAAATTTTAAGGAGGGCTGATCATTACTTCCATTTTAGTACACAACAACAGAACCATGCTTTAGACATCTGCAAATAGCTCTTTGGTTTTGAGACTTGGCATTTCAAGAAATGGGAGTCACAGTTAAATTGAATATTTTAAAAGTCTGATAGGACTTTTTTTTTTTTTTTACAAATGACAACTCAAACTTTAGTAAAAATATGATCTTTAGACACTGCAGATAAGCATCCCCCCCCAAAAAAAAACTGACTTATTTTTTAGAGGGTGGGATCTTTGTAGTACAGGCTTCTCCTGCTACATAAGTGTTCTAGGAAGCCATTGATGTTAGTGTGCCAGCTAATATTGTTGTGAGAGGCTGAGTTTGGTTTCAGTGAATTTTTTTTTTTTTTGGAGATTCTTTCAACACATTTGCCCATTTCTCGATCAGTGATTTACGAAGACACTTATCCACACCGTGCTGAGTGTTCAGCAGTTTTTGACCCCAAATGGCGTAACTCCCATGCCCCACCCTCCTTATTCAACTGATCTCACCCTGAGGGACTTTTTTTGTGTGTGCCTCCAGATGAAAAAGTCCTCAAAGGGAAACATTTTGCCAATGTAGAAGAGGTAAAACAAAAAATGGCAGAAGCAGTAAAAGGCACCAAAATGGACAAATTCAAAAACTGTTTTGAGCAGTGGAAAAAGCATATCCATAGGTGTATTGCAACAAACGGAGACTACTTTGAAGATGACTGAAGTTTAAACATGTAAGAATAAGTACAATTTTTTATAAATAAATTCTGGGGTTCTTTTGGGATCACTCTTATAGAAGTCACAAAACACTACAACTTTCTTATGTCATTCTTTGCTGATTGAAAGGCATGAGAAGCCCAAAGTGGACAGGTGGCAGTCTTAATTTCAAGTTCAATGGTGTCATTGGTATGTTTCCCGGTAGAAGCTTTCTTCCCTCTGGAACCCCTAGGCCAACAGAGTGTAAAGTCACTGGGACAGGAAGCAAAAATTTTGCAGATGGGTCACTGGGGATACTAGCAAATGGTACCACTTCATTTACACTTTGATTCTTGAACCCTTAATTTCTGGCTATGAGAGAAACAACACCATATGTTGAATGCTACTTTAAAGCACAGCCTCTTCTGGAGAACCCTGCCTGAGCCTTGCAAGGTGGTGTCATTTAGCTGTCATTTTAACTGTGTCTTCAAAAGGCATTCTACAGTTCTATCAAGCCAGCTGTTTGAAGATGGTAAGAAACATGGTAAGGCCAATGAATTAATAAATTCCATGAGCACGAGACCATTGCCACTCCTTTTTTGCTCTGAGCGTCTTGATCAGAAATGATGCTGTGTGGAATATCATGAGAGTGGATGAGACGGTCTGTAAGTGCACAGATGGTAGTTTTGTCAAAAGCACTGTGTGCAAGAAAGAAAAATTCATTTCCAGAGTGTTTTTTTTTAGTGTTTTGTTTTCATAAAAAAAAATGCAGACTCTTCCATAGAGAAAGCATTCAAATGTAATCAACTTGCCAACAGGTAGCTGCCTGAAAACCCCAGGTAAAAGTATCACATCGAGGACTCATTGTGAGTTTCCTTTTTTTATTTTTCCTGATAGATTGGGCACTCAGTGGTGGTTATAGCCAGGTTGACTTGGTGAGTTAAAGTCCATTTTGCTTATCAAATCCCCATTTTTGCCACCATGGCCACTTTGTTTGTAAGCCTATTGGGCAATGGGAGGAATGGCTGGGTAAAGAGCCTGATTGGTATCCACAGTCTATCCATTCGATTATTAGAATTTTTTACTTGTGATTTACTCTTCAGTGAGCATTCACATGGGACACAAAGATCTTCATTTTTTTGTCCTTATTCAGAAAAATCCAATTGCAAACCTCTTTATTAAATGTCTTCATCGTTAATTTTACAGTCATGCTTATTTCACGACCTTAGAAAATCAGTCAAGTTATTGGTCACAACTCACAATCAGTGTATAATTGAATCTTTGGCCATTTCTTCTTCCAAGTCAAGTGAACAACCAGGTATGTTACTCCAAGCTCTTCCCACTGAAAGGATGTCCCCTTGCCACTGTGCTTCAAAAATGTTCCAGGGTCTGATGGTATATCTGCAGTTGTCCACTTTTGAATGATGTCTGCACCTTATGCAGGAGCATCTGTTAACGAGGCTTGAGTATTCTCTTCCTCAGTCAACTGATCATAGCTATTCTCCTCAAAGCCATGAATATAGGTTAGAAGAGAGAAGTTAGTATAGCAGGAGTGAGTATAATGGACATTGGACCCACTTTTTCAGATAACTTACTTGTGTCTTCAAGGTCTGCTAGGCCTGATTATGCATAAATCACTTCCACTTGGTGATGAAGTGTTGCTGTGCATACCCAACGTTAAGACTTTGTGGGTCAAGTAACCCCCAGGTCATGATAGGAAACTCAGGCTGCATGGTAACTTGGTGACTATGGTTAAGTGATTAGTTGTACTAAAGCCCAGTAGCAAGCCAAGAGCTCTTGCTCAAAAGAAGAGTGGCTATCTGCAGAGGATAGCATGTTCTTGCTCCAAAATCCTAAAGTTCTGTATTGCAATTCACCTATATGGGCCTGATAAAGTCTCCAAATAATATCCCTATCTGCCACTAATACTTGGAACATCAGTAAATTTTCTGGAACATGTGACTTAAGTGGCAGAGCAGCTTGTACTTAAACTTACACTTATTGCAGAACCTTCTCTTGTTTTGAGCCCCACTCACAACCTGTAGCTTTTATAATCATTTGGTAAATGAAATGGAGCAACACACCCAAGTGAGGAATATGTTGCCTCCCAAGCCCAAAGAGACACATTAGGAATTGTGCCTATTTCTTGGTTGTTGAAAGGGTCAGATGCAACAACTTATCCTTCACTTTAAAAGAAATAGCTCAGCAAGACACCACCCACACCACTTACACTCCAAAATTTGACTGAGATAGAAGGTCCACAAAAATTTATTGAGATTTATTTCCTATTCTCTGACACCAAAATGTCTTACCAATAAGTCTAGAGTAGTTGATATTTCTTGCTCACTAGATCCAATAAGGTTAGAAGAGATAAAATCAGTGTAATGAATGTGTGATATCTTGTAGAAGGGAAAGGTGATGAACATTCCTGTAAATTATGACAGTGCTGGAAAGTTGATATAACCCTGATGCAGGACAGCGAAGGTGTATTGGTGGCCTTGCCAACTGAGAGCAAACTGCCTCTGATTAGTCATATGGACAGGTTTGGAGAAAAAGCATTTTCCAGATCAATGGCTGTATATCAGGTACCCGGGAATGTGTTAATTTGCTCAAGCAATGAAAATACATCTGGTAGAGCAGCTGCAATTGGAGTCACCAGGTAGTTAAGCTTAATATAACCTGCTACCATTCTCTAAGATTCATATGCTTTCTGCATAGGTCAAATAGTAGTGTTGAATAAGAATATAATGAGAATAAAAATCCTTGCATCTTTCAGGTTCTTGATGGTGGCAGTAATTTCTGCAATCTATTCAGAAATGCTGTATTGCTTTTGATTTACTATAGTATATTCCTTGGTAGAGGCAGTTCTAATGTCTTCCATTTGATCTTTTCCACAGTAATAGCCCTAAATTCACAGGTCAGGACACTAATATAGAAATTCTTCCAGCAGCTAAATATGTCTATTTAAATTATGCATACTGGAACTGGGAAAATAACCACAAGATGGGATTGGGGATACACTAGACCCACTGTGAGACAGACTAGAGGTAAAACTCCATTGATTAATTGACTTCCATAAGATCCTACTCTGATCAGTGTACCACATTGGCATTTTAGAACTCCTGGAATTAATGACTGATGACTGACTGGGTGACTGACCCTAGTCAGTGTCCAGGAATTTTCAAATGGCCTGATTATTTTCTCCAATGTACATGGGCCCTAGTAAGGGTTCATAGAACCCTTTGAGGAAGGCTGAAAGAAAGGTTAAGAGTATAGCCCCATTAAAAAGTAGGCAAAAGACGTGAATAGACACTTCTCAAAAGAAGAGATATGGGCAGCCAACAGACACAAGAAAAAGTGCTCAGCCTAGCTAATCATCAGAGAAATGCAAATCAAAACCACACTGAGATACTGCCTAATCCCAGTAAGACTGGTCACCATTAATAAAACAAGCAACAATAGATGCTGGCGAGGATGCAGAGAAAAAGGAATGCTTCTACATTGCTGGTGGGAATGCAAACTAGTGCAACCTCTTTGGAAAGCAGTGTGGCAATTTCTGAAATAACTAGAAATTAACTTTCCATATGACCCGGTAATCTCCCTACTGGGAATATACCCAGAGGAACTAAAATCATTCTACATAAATGATACCTGTTCATGCATGTTTATTGCAGCACTATTTACAATAGCAAAAACATGGAACCAACTGTGCTGCCCATTGGAACTGGACTGGCTAAAAAAAAACATGGTACATATGCACAATGGAATATTACGCAGCCATAAAGAAGGACAAACATATGAACTTTGCAGCAACTTGGAAGGATTTAAAGTCTATCATACTCAGTGATCTATCACAGAAACAAATAACAGGGTACCACATGTTCTCACTCATAAGTGGACCCTGAACATTTACCATAACACTTTAAGAAAGAGATTGGCAGTAGCGGAATACTACCGGGGTGTAGGTGGTGAGGGAGACACAACATCAATAAGGGTACCTAATCTCAAACCAGGCAGAGTGTGGATCAAAGCAAGGCCCAAGCTTTACCTGCATGATGACCACTTGTATACATAAGCCTAAATTGTATTCCACATCTTTAAAATTAAAAATTAAAAAAATGAAGGATTAACAGTATAAACATTCAGCAGTATGTTGAGGTCTTTCCTTAAGGAGACTTGACCTACTTTTTATTTAAGTGGTTCCAAGTCTGTAAACTGGATCAGTTGTGGAAATTAATTGACGTGCCTTGACTCTATTTTTATAATTCAAGTTGGGCATTGGTTCACTTGATCTATAAATTTTCTGCTTACACAGATCAAGTGATAATTTAGTAGGCTTTCTATCTTTTTCACTTCTAAGAACATCATTATCATTTAGTCAACACCATAGATCTGCATGAGTGAGATTATTTTCATTGTTGCATTCACTCTTACCATTTTGTCTTTGACAATTAAAGGCTGCCATATTAACCCTTGCCACCCCAGGACCCAATCATTCTCATTACACTTAGGTTTACCTGTTTTGTGACTGTAGTGTGCGATGTGAGGTCTGTACCACCGAGAAGTGTGATCACAGAGTGCGATGATTAATATTAGGTTAGAATCAGTATTGTCTTGTTTAGCAACTGCCTCAGGAGAAATTCCCATTTAATGCAGGTATTATTAGGTTAATATTAGGTTAACTGAATTGAGGCATGTGTAGATAACTGGTAAAGCATTCTCTCTGGGCATGTCAGTGAAGTTGTTTTCAGAGGATACTGACAAGATAGTCAGTAGACTGGGAAAGAAAGACAACCCCTCTGGGTGGGTGCGAACTGATGTCCGGCGGGATGCGGCACAAAACCATGGATTCTTTGGCTCATTTCTAAAATGAATTTTAGAGTGGTCAGCAAAATTTTCAAACAAAGTTTATTAGAAAAAGAAGGGAGAAAAGAAAGAGTGACATGCCAAAGCTGGCAAGGGTGAAATAAATCACACATTTGCGCTTTACAATAAACCTGATATACCTTCACAATGATTGCTATGCTAAGAAGGTGGAGCCTAGTAACCACCACTCTGGAGATTGATATCTCTGGGATCCTGATGAGAGGACAGAAGGGGAGGGATGGTCTTTTCCTGACCATATTGTCTTTTGTGGGAGACTTGGCAGACATTTCCAATTCACAAGTTCCCTAGCTAAAAACTGGTCTTATTATCATTTCTATAGCTTTGGTCAGTTAAGGGATGGTCTTTGGCTGCCTTTGACAGGGAACCTGAAAGTTTCTTAGTGATTATTATGCTAAACCATGAATTGAAAGGTTTGGGCTGTCCTAGTCTTGCATCTGATGGAGTTTTCTTTTGATTTGTCAAAGGGGTGGGGTAGGCTGTCAGCTTGGTCTGCGGTAAAGTGTCATTTTAAAAATGTCTGAACACTTCCTAAAACCTTCCTATGGAAAATTTATCTGTCTATATCCAACCTGTGCTAGCTACCCTGCCTCAAGAAACATCTAATCAGTTGTGAGCATAGCTAGAACAAAGCAGGCAAAAGAAGGGTGATATTCAGCTTGCGGAGCTTCCTCTCTCTCTACTTTCCAAGGCAAGATACACTTTCTTCTCCTGCTCTTTGACATCAAGTTCCAGGTTATTTGGCCTTTGAACTCTAGGACTTGTGCCAGTGGCCTCCTGGAGGCTCTCAAGCCTTTGACCCCAGACTGTCAGCTTTCCTGGTTTTGAGGCTTTCAAATTTGAACTAAGCCATGCTATAGCCTTCTCTTGGAGTCAGGCTACTGGCTTTTCTCATTCTTCAGCTTGAAGAGGGCTTATTGTGGAGCTTTGCCTTTGCAATTGAGCCAATTGTCCTTAATAAATCTATACATATATATCACATTGGTTTCGTTTCTCTGGAGAATACTGACACAGAAATGCCAAAACTCCCTTCAAAATTTTTTTTCTCACAGTATGAATGAAGGATATGTTTTCTAGAGATTTCCAGCAGAATGAGTAGGTCTTATATGACAAAACCTTTGCAACATTCCAATCTCCTCAAGCCTTTGTATCCCTTCTTCTACATTAAACTAAGACATGTCTGACATTTCCAGTTTGCGTGTGATAACCCACTTTTTGGTTACTATTGCTGCCATTCAGCAAAACAGAGCCTTTTCGAACTTCTGAGCTGCAACTTAAATGTAGAATTTCTGTTCAGTGAGTTCATATTAATAAATTCAGCTGGATTCAATTTTATATTCTTTTTACCCTTATCTCACAGTCTTAGTATTCATCCCTACATTTAGTCCCTGGATTTCTGTATGTCTTTTCCAAAATTAATAATTAAATTAATATTTGAAAACTCTGGTAGTTATTTTCAAGTGTAATGGGCCTCTTTACGTGACACAGATCGTCTCTCGCCTTTAGGGGCTTGCTGGGACTTTAGTCCGGCTATGTAGATCTAGAAGCAAAGAAGCATTGTGGAGGTAGGTCCTAAGGAGAATCAGTATTGTCTTGTTTAGCAACTGCCTCAGGAGAAGTCATTACTGTTTAATGCAGGATTAATTACTTCAGATAGAGTTGGAAAAGCAGATACCACTTAGGGTGAAGAGACTATTTTCATTCACTTTAGAAATGCCACTAATGCTCTGGATGAAGAGGCTGTTCCACTGGGGGTGAGGAGATCCCTTCCACTGAAAAGGAAGACTTATTAGAATTTAAAGGCTGAATAATCCCAACTTCATCAGAATCTTTCCACATAGTCTCATCTCAAATTACAGAATCCTACTTTTTTTCAATCAGTGCCTATACTTTGACAGTAGACACTCTGAGGCTAAACGTTGAACTTGTTTTGTAGTTCAGCCAGTCACAAAATGAGAACTTGTATTTGATTTCCAGCCATTTCAGCCCTGCAGCTGCAAGAGAGAAGAGTCACCTTCAGGGCATACACACAAGCTATGATGTCATTCATGTTGGCACTTGAGTTGGTAATTTAAGTCTCTGAGTTCATCCTTTTTTTCACCATTTTGTCCAGCACCATTAGGAACAACCAACTAACATTCTTATATTTGTCAGTTTTCCTAAAATGTTTAAAGGTATTATATACAGAGTAGTCAACTTTCTTCTTTGTGTGAGAGTATCTAACACAGATATTTTGTGTATCTTTATAAACAGTACAGATCATGAACTATCAGTGTTCTCTTTACTACTAGAAATAGTCATTATCTTTTTTTTTTTTTGAGTTGGAGTCTCACTCCGTCGCCCAGGCTGGAGTGCAGTGGCACACTCACGGCCACCCCAGCATCGACCTGCTGGGCTCTGGCGATCCTTCTGCCTCAGTCTTCCAAGTAGCCAGAACTACAGATGTGCGCTACCATGCCCAGCTAATTTTTGACTTATTGTAGAGGCGAGGTCTAGCCAAGTTGCCCAGGCTGGTCTCTAGCCCGCGGGCTCAGGCAATCCATTCCCTTCAGTCTCCCAAAGTGCTGAGATTATAGGCTGAGCCATGGAGCCTGGCCAGTCATTATCATTTTAAAATATAATTAGAGTGAAAGCAAATTCCAGAAACTCCAGA
>CAUYQG010169558.1:0-19065 GCA_963574415.1 Tarsius wallacei | reverse complement strand
GTAGTTCCAGCTACTTGGAAGGCTGAGGCGGAAGGATCGCCGGAGCCCAGCAGGTCGAGGCTGCGGTGGCCGGGAGCGGCCACTGCACTCCAGTCTGGGCGACAGAGTGAGACTCCAACTCAAAAAAAAAAAAAAAAAAATCTACATCTGTCTGATGACTTCAAAGCCTATGAGCTTTCATTGCATCATACTGTCCTGACAAACATTCCAAAATATTGGTGAGAGGAGAGAAAACTAGGGACGATGGAATGAAATTAGGTAAAAGAGAATTATCTACATTAAAATAAATCCCTCCTTACTGTGATGCATTAACCTAAGACCTTTTTCTGGGGCAGAGCTGAAGGCAACAAAGCACTGCCAAATTCTTTCCTTTAGTTATCTTTAGTGTAGACCACATGTGAGATTATTCTGAGGTGGAGGGTACGGGAAGATTATTCTGCCCCATCAAAATTGCCATCACTTTTCCTTTGCCTATGCACTTATCTTCCTGACTTTTGTTTACCTTTCTCTTTAACCGCACACTCTGGCCTGGGGAGAGAAGGTGACCTCTCCACCACTTTAGTCCATTGTGGGAATCTTTATTTGTTGCTGAAATCTTGTAGATGTCAGAGAATACTCAGGAAAGGTGCCTCTCTGAAACCAGTTTGGAAAATGACATTGTTCCCTGGGCTTACTGAAAAAAAATAACAATACTTACCACTTGAAGAAGGGCTAGATATCCTGCTCCAACATTGTCAAAGTTGATCTTCACATTCTTCCATCTGATGTCTGTATTGTTCCCCTCCATGAGCTTTTCACACTCTGTTTTATTGTTGACATCTTCAATTTCAAATCGGATTTCAGAGGACTCATTAAAACAGTAGTGGTACTTTCCCGCAAACAGGTTAACTCCCATGATGCTGAAAATCAGCCAGAAGATGAGACACACCAGCAGCACATTCATGATGGAGGGGATGGCGCCCACCAAGGCATTCACCACCACCTGCATTGGAAGGGGAGGTTGCTGAGTGTTGGGAGGAAAGAGGCAAGCACACGCTTTTGATTTCCAGGAGGGGAATGACACTGTGGCTTGGTCTGCTATGGAAGCATTATGCTCCATTTGGAATTAAACTGGACAGTCGACAAGGAGGACTAAAATTCTAAGTCATTTTAAGGAATTTTAGTACATTAAATCTATATTTCGACTAACACAAATTTTTCTGCCCAAGTTGACCTAGATCTTCTCTGCTTATGATCAACCTGGGGCTGAAAAATTTATTTCTTAGTCCAGTCTCCCTCAATTCATAAAATATACCTCCATGGGAAAACTGAACAGTTTATTTAGTCACCAGTTGCCTTTCAACAGACATTCCCCCTCTGAAAAACAAGTTAAGACTGTTCAAAATCACAGAGAACTACCCCTAGGGGTTAGCAAAGAATCAGTCAACAGTATATAACGTCTCTTTTATGACTATGCAAGGCCAGTTATCTTATTTCAGGCAATAGCTGAGCATGCAGATTGTGCAGGCTCAAGAAAAAAAGCTATATTCCCTCTACCAAACAGTATAAAATAAAATCTGAACAGATGTGCTTTTCACTCAAGATTCATCATTCTTCTCCAGCCTTTTTTTCTGACTTTGTAAGCTTTTAAATCAGAGAGTCGCTCCCTGCTTGGCTAATGCTGATGTCTCTCTGCTCAATCCAGGGCTTGACTCCACTCATCACAATGTATTAGAAATAGGAATGACTTAAATCTTAAGAGAGCTTTGGGTTAGATCATCACTGCCCTTGAGACTCAAATATTGGCATATTGTTAAGTCACTGACTACAGTAAGCTCAGGAATTATAAAAAGGCAAAGGAAAAAAACCCTTAGGAATAGAAGTTTCTGGGTCGTTTTTCACTTTGATTTTGCTTAACACTATAACACTATTATAGTTGTGAAACTACTGTAGTTATGAAACTGTTGCAGCAGTTTTCACTAGAGGAGTTTAACGTGCTCACAAAATAACATTTTAGGTGGTGGGACAGAAAATAAGGTTGGGCTCCTTTTCTGCCCCAATTCTCACTTGATCTTGTCTTAAACAGGACTGCTAAGGTCCGGAAAGGTTGCTCTGATACAGGAAGAGTGTTTCTTCCTTTTTCTAATATCCTAGGAGGACTAATGTAGTTAAAATAAAGACACTAGATAAAAACGAAGACTGTCTTCTCCTAACGTTTTATCGGAGGAAATGACAAGTATTACCACGTCCGGTGTCAGTTTTTCAGTGCAGGTAAAAGACACAATGGGTTGCCACCAAGCACAGCACAGAAAGGGTGAAAAGCTCGTGCTGTACAAAGAATGCCAGGGGCAGCTCTAGGCTCTAACTTGAGTCATGGGTTTAGGTTTTCCTCATCTTCTGTTTTTGCTTAGATGGTATGTCACTCATCAGAGCATGTGGCTGAGAAGAACAACCTATTCTGTCTTACATAAAAAAGGCAACGCTATTCTGCTAAGGAGTTACTCTTCCTTTTAGATTAAAATATTCATTTTGTGTTTCTCCAATTCATATATGAAGGTCTTTAGATTGAGAGGCAGTTATTTCTTAATTCTTAGACCAAGAAATCTCTTCTAGATCTGATAGCTCTGTCATTAATATCAAATGTTTAGCACTTTGTTAACTGTTTATTGCCTTGAGTTGGGAAAGCCAGAATATCTGAAATCTGGAAAATCCCCAATGTTATTTTCTTTTTTCTTTTTTTTGAGTTGGAGTCTCACTGTCGCCCAGACTGGAGTGCAGTGGCACGCTCCCAGCCACCGCAGCCTCCACCTGCTGGGCTCCGGCGATCCTTCCGCCTCAGCCTTCCAAGTAGCTGGAACTACAGGCGTGCACTACCACGCCCGGCTAATTTTTGATTTATTGTAGAGATGAGGTCTCACCCAGTTACCCAGGCGGGTCTCGAACCCGTGGGCTCAGGCAATCCACTCACCTCAGCCTCCCAAAGCGCGGGATTACAGGCTGAGCCACCGAGTCCGGCTCAATGTTATTTTCAAGAATGATATTCATATTTGTTTCTTTATGTTATCAAGTTTGTCAGATACTCTGACTTGAATTTACCTCTGTACTCTACAGTTACTAATCCTTTGGTTGGAGCACCAAAAAGCTATGAAATGTGCAGAAGAACAGGTAAAAAGAGGATGATTAACAAATGGAATCATCATTTTTCAAACACTAAGGGAGTAGATTATGTGAAAGTTCAAAAGCTCGCGTCTATGTGTCAACATTATGCAGCAGAGCTTAGGTGAGAGATCATGACCTTCTATCAGACCATTACAAATGCGTGATAGGGAAGTAGATCCCAAAAGACTTGGAACCTAGAAATGCTGCTTTTTAATATCAATTCAGAACCTACTTCCTCCAGGAACTCTTCTGACTATACAGACAATGATCTTAAACTTCTACTCAAATACAGTCTAATCTGTCCTACCTAGGGTCTATGTGTTACAGTTACATGTGGGATAATATATACTGTACAGAAGAAACATTAGCTAACTGGCTAGGTGATCTCTTTGAACTTTTATACTCATAGATCTGTTCAAAGGAATCAATATACCAAAGTATTTACTGAGCCTTGTTCTTTAAAATGACACAAAAATCCTGTGAGTTCTGAAGTAATTTGTAAGATGCAAATGTACGTTCATTTATTAATCATAACCAAATAACTTTGTACCTTAGTTTTATGAATAAAAAAAGTCAGTGAAATTTACGAATATTCTTTCTTGCTGTGAATGTTAATTGACAAATTGCAGTATATTAAACAGACATTGTTTAACCGTGCTCCATAAAGAATTGTCATTATGCTGTTATTCTCAGTAGCTAGAGGGTAAAAAACCATGCATCTTACTTTGAACTCTCTCATTGAAGACATATTATACATGATAGTTCAAATTTCCACTGATGGCTACTTAATAAGTTGGATCCCCTCTTTAATACTCTCTAGTCATTCTAGATTGCCTTTAATTATGATGAAATTCATTACTGTTAAAAACTAGATGAAGAAATATTACTCAAAGCTAGATCCCAGCAATCTATAAAAAGTGACTTTTTTTGATGGAAGTTTATATATTTAGAGACTGATACAAATCCCACTTAATTGATGAGAAAATTCTAACAGATATTAATTCTTGCAGTATTTTTGTCTTCTCTGTAACACCTAGGACATTATTGTGCTCATTAAATACTATAAAATCTGTCAACTAACTTTTAATATCTGGCAGAGGGAACATGGCTTTAATGGACAACTATGTACTGACAATCAACAAAAATGCATGCATGTTTCATAGCATTCCTATTATACACCCTCAACAATTGAATAGCACAGCAAGATCTTTAACTGAAGACTACTATGGAGGAGAGAAAAGCAAAGAATGGCATTAAGTATTCCTTTGCCAATAGCACAAGTGCTTCAATTTTCTGGGCTTTGTTTGAGGAAGTAGAGGCAATTGAAGTCAGTGTCCCAGGACAGGCTTGGGTCATATGCTCCTTCTTAAGTAAAGGTCCAAGCCTATATTTGGAGCAGCACAGTGACAGTTGAGCCTATCTGCATGGATGGTGTTTAGTTCATGAAGATTTCTTATTTAAAAATTTCTAAGGGTAAGCTCTCAACTGTCGGCATGTAGAAGAACGCAAACCAAAGAACAAAAAACATATGCCCCTACAGAAAAGCAAAACATATGTACATAATTCTGTTCATTACTGGGGACCTTACTATAAGCTCAGCCAAATCCAACCTTTTCTGTGGAGGTTACTCTTCCACAGAAGGGCTGGGACCCCACAGACCAGGAATGGATCCGTGGGTCCTCTCCACCTACCCAACCAGCCAGGTCAGTAATGTCTGTTAGTGACTGAAGTCAAGTAAATGAGGTGACACTTTTTTACCAAAGCTTCTCTTAATGAACACTGTTTTAAATTCCAGCTTTGGGTTTAAACATGTTCTTGCCCATATTATCTTATTTTTTAAAAACTTGGTGTAGAAGCTTTCCAAATAAAACTTTCTTGTTCTGACCATTCATTCTGGATCTTTGGATTCCTAAACTACTTGAAAGTTGACAAGTAAAGTTTTGGGGGTATGGAAATGGAGCATCCAGGAAGGCAGAGAAAGAAGGAGCGACTGCTGGGAGAGGTGTGGCTACCAAAGGGGCTCCCGCATCAACACTATTCAAATAGTTGCCTCTTGAGCAAACTGGCATCAGCTGGTAAGCGGGGACTACCTCTGTCTGCCACGGGACAGGACTGACAGTGAGGGCACCTAGATGGAGAAAGTCAGTAGCGAGCGTCAGATGGGCATCTGCTGGGGGCTTCCTTCAGGTGCTACCAGTCTCCTTTTAGGAGCTCCAGGCTCACTGCTGGGGTGTGGAGGGTCACAGGCTACCAGGCTCAGGCACAGTACTGCAAGCATTGTCTTTGGTGGCTTCTTCTGGTTGCATCTTGCCCTCAGCTTTTCAGCCACTGAAGTGGACTATCAGCTCCATAACAAAACTAATATGATTTATTTAAAAATCTAACCCCTTCTAAAAAGTGTGCAAAGGTGGGGGGAGAGGAGGGAAGAACACTCCATCACATCTGGAACCACACCACGGTCCCCTAAACCAGCGAGTCCCATGCAATATACTCTCTCTTCCTCAATTTACCCTGAGCATAACAAAGACCTTATTGCACACATTCTAAAACTTCTCTTATCTGCGGGAGAAAGACTAAAAAATAAGATAAAAAAAACTAAGTTCATACTGCTGTGGAACTTCCTTTCCTGCAGATGGTTTCAGGAGGATTGCAGAAAGCTTACATTTAGTACACCAAACTGTGACTGTGCTACAGAAGAAACACAAGTTTCTTGCAAAAAACATTTGCTGAATACACTTAAATAATAAAATAAAATTCCCAGGCTCCAATTAACTTTTCCTCTTTCTGTACAAGTGGGGATGGCTTCATGGAATTACAGCCAGAGACCGCAGATGAGGAATGAATGAAGCAGCATTGTCCCAGTGTCTAGTTTCTCCAATCAGTGTTGCTTCATGTTGGCTACTGTGACAGTTTAACTTTTATTCCTACGTTCTGACATGTATACATTGAGAAACATAGCCTCTTGTTTGCTCTCCTGCATGTACTCAACATCTGAATCGAAATGAGTTTTCTTGGTCTTGTTAAGTATAACAGACCTCTCTGATTACCACAGAACAACTATTAACACCAAAGTCAGTTGCCTGCTTGATTTTAGGAAATTGACTTTTTAGGGTGTGTGGGTGTGTGTGTGTGCACACTCATGCACTCACACACACAATTATTTAAATAAAAAGAGACAAGAAAATGGCATCAAAAGAGGGTGCCTTATTTCTAAGTTGACAGGGTGACAACACCTTGTACTGTTTGGATTTGGGTGGAGTATCACCAAAGCAGGAATAGGAGGTCCTGAGGCATTTCAGAACTAGCTGATATTTAGTCGTCTAGCATCATACCTGGCTGCAGTTTTTACAATGTGAGGACAGGGGGACTGTACAGCATGGGCAGAGGGGTGGGGGGTGAGGAAGAAAGCTTTGCTGTCAGACAAAGGCTGCCAGTCCTTATGGGACTGGGCTGAGAACAACAAGGTGCAATAAGAGGAATCAGAATAGAAAGAAAAGCATTTGTTCTCCCAGGACCATGCCAAATTCTCCTCCATCCCCAATTCCAGGCCTGCCATCAAGTCTTCAAGCCCCTTCTCAGCCACTTTCTCAGTGACGCAAGGCCAGAGTCCCCACCTGGCTGATTTCCTACACAGCACTATCCCTGCCTACAGCCTGTGCTTTTCAGTGGGTCTATGGGTTACAATTCCCCTTCTTTGCACCTGGTGATTCTCCCTATTGAATCAACAGCCCAGAAAGCCGCCCCAAGTGCTACAGGTAAGCCAGGCCAAATGAGAATAGCCAATGTTGACATGTTCTGCAATGGTATGTTGTTGGGGGTAAGGCCAATATTAATGTGATGAGGCAGCTTGATGCAACTCCCCTTCGCACGGGGCAGGTGCGGGGGAGAGAGTGGAGGATCAGATCAGCAGCTGCATCACAGAGTTCGTGTTGGAATGATCTTCCCACCATGTGATCAGTTCTAGCATGCTTAAACAGTTTCCACTGGCATGCAGAAGGATCAGCTGCTCTTAGTATCTTACCCTCATCCCTTCAAATCGTGATAAGGCTCTTAAGGGTCTCAAAGCTCTTAGGGTCCTAAGGGACTTTATGGCACCTAGTTCCGAGTAGCCCAGGGCATTAGCTATAAGGCTGACTAAAGAGACCTACACGGAAACAGAAGAGAAGAACAAAAACAAAAAAAGAAACAAAAAAAAAAAAAAAAAAAGAAAAGAAAACAGAGGTTCCAGAGTGTTAGAATAAAGCCCCTACCACTGATTACACAGATTGGGCCCCCCAGGTAGAGGAAGTGGGTAACACCAGCTGCCTACTTCAACTTGACTCAAACGACCTGGAAGGAAAGGTGGTTGAGAGGCAGAAGAAAAAACACAAAGGGAGAAAACTTGAGAGAAGGTGGAAGAACATACATACAAGTTGGAAGAGGGGAGAGGCTGACGGGAGAGGGAGAGTAAGGAAGTTCCCCTGGATGGAGAGGAGCCTGAACAGACGACAAGAGCCTTACCCTCGCCCTTTACAGTCTCTGCAGGTCCCAGAAGTTCCCATTAAATTAAGCCAGACAAATTTAATGGTACCTATGGAAAAGAATACAGATAAATACACATACTCCACACAAGCTGCCCCCTCCTCAGCTCATTCACCATTGGATTTCCAACAGGGACAAGCTTTCTCACGCCTGGTTGACAAAAAACCATTTGTTTGAAAATTTGATGAGTCACTGCATGTCAACAACAATTGAAACAGTCAATAAGTCCCACAGCTGACTCTGCAGTTCCCAAGAATTCTGGCTCCATGAGAACTCACTTATGCAATTTTTCTCATACTTTTAACTATAATAATCCTTCCATCTTTTAACTATACCTATGACTTGTTCCTGGCCATAAGAACTTGGGTGGGTCTGGAAAACTGAATCCATACTTTTCCTTAAAATTCTCATTCATTCCTTCCAAAACACCCAAAATGAACTGGTTGCTGGTCTGTCATTTCCAGGACAATCTTCTATAACTCTCATCATTAGAATAATAGCTGAATGGATGAGGAAACTGACACCCATATATAAGAATCTGTCCAGTGTCCCACTGGGAGTTCTGGAGTCAGGATTAAAGACCCACACTAGTGGACTCCCGGGCCAGTGCTCTTTCTCTTACAGAAAGCTCACATCCTCAATAGGCAGGCTACATGACAATATTCCAACAGGATCAATCCAGAGCTGATTAAATTGCCACACTGAGGAGAAGAAGCCCACAGATCTCCAGGTCTAGGCACATGGTCAGACACTTTCCTGCTCTTCCAGGGCAAACTTACCTTGCTGTACTGGCACTCTCAGAACTAAGTTACCACGATGATTCCTTCACATGATTCTAACTACACCTAGGACTGTATGGGCCTGACCCAAGACAGATACAGAGCTTTTCAGGAAAGACCAGACCTAAAAACACCTTTAGCTGATCAAATTCTACAATGCTTGAGCTCTGGGCTTCCTAGAGCAGCCTTTTATATTACGCTACAAATTCTGGGATAGGTCAAGATATTTCCTCAACAGCTCTTAACACTCCCTCTACTGGGAAGGGGTGTAGATGAGCTTAGCTTAAGCTGATATATATATATATTTTTTGAGTCGGCGTCTCACTCTGTCACCCAGACTGGAGTGTAGTGGCACACTCCTGGCCACCGCAGCCTCGACCTGCTGGGCTCTGGAGATCCTTCTGCCTCAGCCTTACAAGTAACTGCAACTACAGGCGCGTGTTACCATGTCCGGCTGATTTTTGATTTATTATAGAGATGAGGTCTCGCCAAGTTGCCCGGGCAGGTCTCAAACCCGCGGGCTCAGGCAATCCACTCGTCTCGGCCTCCCAAAGTGCTGGGATTACAGGCTGAGCCACCGAGCCTGGCCTTAAGCTGATATTTAATCTATAACTCAGTTTCATTTGCTGCTTTTTACCTCTGTCCTGGGCTTTAATTCTTTGCACATACACTTAAAAAAATTTTTTTTAATGAAAACATTTATCATTAAGCAGCAGTTCTGGCAGAGGATAGTAGAAGTGGAAGGTCACGGACCTAGCAAGGGTCAGGAATGTGCAGGCTTAAAAAGGGATGTGAACCTTGATGTATGCAGGTACTCATAATCCATCAGCGTAGGTATTGTCTCTGGAGCCCTAGGCAGTGTCTGAAGCAAATTTGGAAGTAAACGCTGCCCTATTAGGCTACCTTAATGTTCTTGGAAAGGCAGATGGCCCAGAGTTCAAGCTTTACCTAAAACAAGGGCTTCAAAAGTCTTATCTAGAATATAGTACTAATCAATCCCTTTCTCTCTGATCTTCCATCACTATCAGTAAGAACTTACATAGAGGTGTCTTTTTCCTACTATTGCCAAATGCAGCCAACTCTTGACCCCAAATAATCTAAAATTGCAGATCATTAGTGAGGCCTCAATAGGGACATCTGAAGGTAAGCTATCCCATGTCAACCAATACCTGAGTTCCAAAGTCCCCTCGGTCAGTTTCATCCTGTGAAACTTTGACAGGTAAAGATTGCAAGAAACTAAACTTTGAGTGGCTACAGGCCCCATACAAGGCAAGAAGACACCAGCTCTTCAGGGTAGGAGACTTATCTACAGATAGGCTGACAGTCGAAGAATGAAGAAGGTACAAAGGCCAATGCAGAGGCTGGCTCTAAATGTTTCTGAGAGATAATCTGCTGCTCAGTTGATTAAACTGGTCAAAGTCTCTCAATACAGGATCAATAAAGGTCTTATCTGGGTTATTCCCTTAGCAGTTGAGGGCTCTTTTATAATCCTCTGAGTCCCCATGTTAAGCCCTCACCAGAGATAATCCTAACATTGCTTAAAGTATACTTTAAGGAAAGAATCAAACCTAAGGAAAAAAAAGGAATTGAGGAGATGTCAAAATTCCGGGCATCTATGGCTGTAGGTATGGGGGAAAAAAAGGGAGAGACACTAGGGGACTTTTTCAAAATGATGTGAACACTTTCAAGTGGAAAGTGTTTTCAGCAGTCTGAATTCAGGATGAGGTGAGTGGGCTCTGAGAGTTTACATGCCTGGAACTGACAGACCGGCCAGCCTTCGTGTACCATGGGACACATTTCCCTGGGGAAGAGATGACACATTTCTTTTATAGGACACGATCTCCAAGCACAGCCAAGGGCCTGAACAAAAAACAAAAAAATGTTCCTGTGTAATAACCTGCATAATTTGTAAATAAAGATAATTAACCTCTGGAGTTGTCTGGATTATCCCCACAACTCTGAAAAGTACTCTTGGCAGCTTTAAGGGAAACAAGGAAGAATGAAAATCCATTAGGGAGACAAACATGGTGATGAGTAACATACTCACACATCAAGTCACCCATGCATGGTGCTAAATTAGGACCTAACCTGCTGGATGCTCTAAAATGCCAAAGGAACCAGATATTTTGCTCATTTGGACAGCAAAAACTCTGACAGTTCCAGCTGTTTAGGTGCTAGTTCAAGCCTTATTCTCCACCCACAGCTAAAAAGCAGCAGCCAGTGGAGTCACTGTGATGGACTGGGACTGTCCCCACTTAGCACAAGCCTGGAATAAGGCCACAGTTGTCCTGGAAGCTAGTGTAAGCTCCCCAGGGCCTGGGACCCTGGCTGCCTACCCCCCTGTGACTCCTTATGACTTCTGGGACAATTCTACAGAAAGAATGGTATTCAACTGATACTGTTTACTAAACTAGTATAGAGGTGCTCATAGGAGCCAATGTTAGGTACCACAGCAATGTAATAATCTAGCAATCCCTGAAAGCTGAAGGGATTTATAGATTATTGTCAACTGGCTACATGCCTGTCTTATGCTTTTTACCCCTTTCCACCTAGTACAAAAAGTCATAAACAGGTTTGCCAGGCCAGGCGCAGTGGCTCACACCTATAATACTAGCACTTTGAAAGGTCGCAGTGGGAGGACTGTTTGAACCCAGGAGTTTGAGACCAGCCTCGGCAATATAGCAAGACCTTGTCTCTACAAAAAAATATAAAAAACTAGCCAGGCGTGGTGATGTGTGCCTGCAGTGGAAGAATCACCTGAGCCCAGGAGTTTGGAGTTGCAGTGAGCCGTGAGTGTGTCACTGCACTCCAGCCTGGGTAACAGAGACTCCAACTAATAAAAACAAAAAAATGCTTACTAAATAAATGGTAACGTGTAGGATTGTTAATGTTTTTAGCAGCTTATTAGGGTACCAGAGGCATGTGGGATACCTGATTAATATTTTCAAATTTTGATTTATATTGGGGTAGTTCGCCTCTGAGAGGAGTGAGTGTTGAGGTCAGGGCAGATGGGAGAGGGAAAGGTCATGGTGGGGAAGCTTTGTTCCAAGTCACAGCTTCCCAGGCAGCTGGGAGCGTGGTTGTGAATGTGCACATCTGAGTTCAGGTGCTGCACATCTGCCTCCAGGTAGTCCTGAGGAGTTACTGTGAAACGAAGACTCCATGGCACTTCTCCTTCCTCTAGAAAGAAGGCTGGCCCAGTCTTGCTTCCATTCTCTGGGTCTGATCCTAAGCCCACTCCTGAAGTCTTGGAGTGTCAGCTCTGTCTGTGGGAGGGACTGGTCCTTCCACCACAAGGATGTACCAACAGCTGCTGGAGGGAGTGTGACATCTCTTGTGGGAGGGTCTCAAGCTGGTCTCCTATGAGGAGGCTGCACCTATCGATTCCCCTTAAGGGCACAGTGACAGCTCTGGGAAGGAGTCACTAACCATGGAAGATGCAGACAATGTACAGGAAAGGCATCCATTTATATAGCAGAAATCATTACCGGCGCAGGGTGTGGGCTCCTGTCTAAGAGAGACTGCCATGCTGTGCTCTCTGGATTCCAGGGGCACTCCACAGGCTGTTCGTTCCCACACAGCCACTGAAACCTGTATTCTAAATGGACCACTCAGCCTCCCCCATGCCATGCTGTTGGCACTTCCCAGTCCTCAGCAGGCAGTGGGTTCTCCACTGCCCTGATGCTATTCCCATTCACCCTTTCTTTAAAATGCTGCTTTGGCTGAAAGAAAAAAGCTTTAGTTATTATACAGAATAAGAGAACAGTCATCATTGTTAGTAAACCTAACAAAGAACAAGTGCTGATGGAAGAGAAAGAGTTCCAGATGATGCAGCTTTCAACCTGAAAAGTAACATGGGAGGTCATGGCCAGCAAACCTTGGAAATGGTCTTGGAACCTGGAGGGAAAAAGGATGATCACTGCAGAAATGGCAATATGTGGAAAGGGAGGCTTTGTTGGGGTGTGGTCACCCTCCCCTCTCCCTGATAAACTGACTTGTTTAGATGAGTCTGGTATCAAGACTTTGAGCTGGGTGAAATTCTCATGGGAATGGCCAGCAGGAGAGTTCACAGAGAGCCCATTACTGCCTCCCTCCCAACAGCCCCCACCTCAGCTCTCACCCCTTCTCCTGGCAGCAGAAAGGGGACTCCACAGGTACAGAGGTGTACAGAGCTGGCTTGGGGCAAGAACCTTCTGGCCTCCAGACTAACCACAAGGGGCTTTGAGACAAATGATTCCACTTCCCATTCCTAATCTCTGAGTCTACATTGGGTCAAAACCATCAGAACAGAGTTGACTGTCAGGTCCCTGGAGCGAATGCAGGGACTTCAGAGTTCCCCATCCCAAAATGAAGACCTGAGTGCTATGAAAGAGGCTTTACCCAAACCTATAGACACATCTTGTTCTACAACCTGGGGCCCAGCAGCTACAGCCATTAGAAGAAGAGAGACCCCTGTCTGTTTTTCTGCTACAAGGGGTGAGAAATAGAAAACAGGACACGTACAGCTACAATAAGGAAGTCCAGCCAGCACCAGGCGTTGGTGAAGAACTTGACGAAGCCATAGGCTGTCCACTTGAGCAGCATTTCCAGGATGAAGATATAGGTGAAGACCTTGTCAGCGTATTCCAGGATGGTACGAATGGTCTTTCTCTGCTCAATATAGATGTCCTCGAAGGCCTGAAAGAGAGGCAGCAGCTGCCTATGATAGAGTCTGGAGGTAGACAGGCAAGACTGGGAGCCCTGCCCTCTGCAGGCAGCCCTCTCCCACGGGGCTGGCCTGCCACCAGCATCCTGTCTCCTTCCCTTTTCTCTCCCCCCATGACACAGGACTTTACTGAGCTATAATTCACATACCATACAACTGCCATTTAAAAAGGTTTTAGTATATTCAGAGTTGTGCATTCATCACTATAATCAATTTTAGAGAATTTTCATTACCTCTAAAAAAAACCCCCACACTCCCAAGTTCTCTCATCCCTCTAGTTCTAGGAAACTGCCAATCTATTTTCTATTTCTAGAGGTTTTCCTTTTTATGACTTAGTAATATTCCAGTTATAGATATACCACATTTTGTTTGTCCTTCACTAGTTGATGGACATTTGTGTTGCTTCTATTTGTTGTCTATTGTGAACAGTGCTGCTGTGAACATCTGTGTATACATTTTTAGGTGAACATATTTTCATTTCTCCAGGGTATATACCCAGGAATAGAACCAGTGGATCACATGGTAACTCTGTATTTAATTTTTGGAGGAACTTCCAAATTGTTTTCCAAAGTAGTTGCACCATTTCACATTCCCAACAACTGCATAAGAGTGTTCCAATTTCTCCACATCCTCACCAATGCTACATACGAAAGACATGGCAAAATCTTTCTCTTTCCAGCCCCTTGACACCACAGATATGCGTGGAGAGTCGCAGGGGTGGGGGACACTCAGGTGAGGAAAATCTTAGTACTACTTTCTTTCTCTGGAATCCACGAAGGAGGTACTTCCCTGATACGAGGGCATGAGTATTCCCATCTACAGTGGTGGACTACACCATGCTAAGAGGAGGGAGTTCCCCAAGCAGGGGGAGAGTGTGCAGGTGGGAGGAAAGTCCTCTGTGATGCAATGGTAGGCTCCTGTTCCAAAAAGTTCCAGAAGGAAGAAAAGAACGGGGTTGTCTGCAGTCTCATCTTCCAAAATGGAGGCACACAGATATCAGGTGCTCCAGTTTCATCTATGGGCAGTGGGGACAGAGGTCATGGGTTCCACAGTCCTTCTCAGGGTCTGAGTACAAATAAATCCCCTTTGCATACCAATAAAGCAACGCTTTCGTGTCAGGTCTTCCCTTAACTTCATGCCCTGGAAATCCATTCTATAACCCAAGGCATGTGAGATGCCCAAGACTGATCTTATGTCCCAGGGGGCTCTAATCCCCTCCTTCTGATGTCTCATCATAACCGTGTTCTGCTCTTCTCTTGGATGCTGTAGTTGTAACTTCCCATTGCTATTCTGAAATCTCATACCTACTACCCCACAGGACCTTAATGCACTGAACCAAGTATCCCCTGGTTGTTCAGCTATGACAAACAAAAATTGTCAAAGGTGAGCAGTAAAGAAAGTCCAATACCTATGTCTCCCTGCTGCTTTATTCTTTTTTGTAGAGATGGCAAAGAAGCAAATGATGACGCATGCCCTCTCTGTTATTTTAGGTTTTTGTTTACTAGACTTGAAGAATAACAATCACATGGATAATAAAATGCCTTCCTCCGATCACTCGTCTTTGTCTGATCCTCCCTTTTTTCAAGGGTAGAGACAATGCTGTCATCTTGAGTGCCTCTGCAGAGCCTCAAGAAGCACTGCATGAATGCTTGTTGATACAACAAATGACCCAGGGGCAGGCAGGACAGTCTGGCTCCACTTCCCTCAGATTATTGGCTACCAAACCATCCTTTTTGCCTCCTACTTTATCCTGACACCTCCTGCATAAATATTCCCCTCACTACCCATGATCCTCTTTGTGAAAGCTATCATTTTCACCCTTGAGCTTGTCTTGAATACATACTACTGGCTGGGCTCGGTGGCTCAGCCTGTAATCCCAGCACTCTGAGAGGCTAAGGCGAGTGGATTGCCTGAGCCTGCAGGTTTGAGACCAGCCCGGGAAACCTGGCGAGACCTCATCTCTACAATAAAGCAAAAATTAGCTGGCCATGGTAGCGCACACCTTTAGTTCCAACTACTTGGAAGGCTGAGGCGGAAGGATTGCTGGCACCCAGCAGATTGAAGCTGGGGTGGCTGTGAGCATGCCACTGCATTCCAGCCTGGGCAACGAAGTGAGACTTCAACTCAAAAAAAAAGAAAAGAAAAGAAAACACATTGCTGCTGCTCTCAGCCTCTCTTATTCTCCCAACTTACAAGTCAGTGAAACTTCCCAAGTCATTGTTGGGATTGAACTTGGAATTTCTCTTCTATTATTATTATTATTTTTGCTTCCCGATTAGGCTTTGATTCCATACCTATATAAATGTGCCTACTGTCTTTAAGGACATGTCAAAATTCTATATCCTTCATCTTTTCCTTAATGAAAAGAAGGAAAATGTATACTGCCTCTAGTTCCTGCTGTCTTCAAATCTACTCAACTGGCAAATGACTCCCTCACACCAGACCCTGTCCAGGTGTCCTCAGTTATAATCCAGCTAAAAATGAAAGCAAATGTCCAGATAAGTAGTCCTAGCAGGGGAGGAGCCTGTGTGTTCAGTGCCCTGTATGCCTCACTGATCACTGATTAATGATAAGCACTTAGGACAATGTGAATATAAATAACCTTTGCACCAGAGATCTGATTAGATCTGTTTAGATCTCTCTAAACATGTGCTAAGGCCAAGGGTTCTCCAAATGCAGCAGCCATGAAGGGACAGCAAGTGTAGGACACCACCTCCTCCTGTCTTGGGCAACTGAAAAGCAACGAACAAGAGACTATGGGTGTTAGATAAGGGAGGGAATTTCACTTTAGGAGGCTGCTTAGCATGGGGTAAACCAGGTAGTGGGGACACACAGGAATTTGTATGCTCATTCTGAGACCAAGAGGGTCTCAGGCTTGAGGGGGAGAGTGCTAAGTCTAAAGGTCAGGAAGTGAACAAGTGTGGATTGAATTCCAAAGGCTCAAAATACCAGCCCAAAGCACTTTAACAGATCATTATCCTTGGGTTCACAGTCAATCTGTTTTCAGAGAAACTGGGCTTGGGCCCCAACCAGCCTTTTCCCACTGGCTTCTCTAAACCCTTTCCCCAGCCAGCCGCTCATCACACTCTCCCCAGGCCTCACCAGGGCGCCACTGCTGAGCAGAATCATGAAGATGATGAAGGTCTCAAACCAATTGTGCTCCACGATGAGGAAGCAGGTTTTCCGTAGGATCCACCAAGACTTGCCTAGTCCTTCCTCAATGTTGACCTGGCAGCACTTGAACCGCTGGACACAACCTGGTACCAGCAGGAGAGGCAGGTCAGACTGGAAACGTGTCCCACCCAGACCTGCCCTCTCCTCCATCTCCCAGGTCCCGCCAGGGGCTGCCCCACCACATAGCCAGAGTACAGTGGCTTCATCAGAGTGTGTGATTCAGAAATGGAGAGGGTGGCAGGGCTGAGGTTATGCTGCAAGGCTAACAGGGCAAGGCCCTCTGGAGTCAGGAAGAGGTCCTACAAAGAAGCAGTGAAAGGGAGGAGAAAGGGCAGTCAGGAGGCAGGTACAGCCATGACACAGTGGGTCTCTCTAGTGGAAGAGTCTGGGCTGACGCCAAGAGAAAATGGACAGTGAGAAGTTTGAGAATAGAAACTTATCATAGACCAGAATCAAATAGAGAAAACAACATAACTTCCTTCAAAATGGTGGGGTGGGTAGGCTGGGCCCAGTGGCTCATGCCTGTAACTCCTGCACTTTGAGAAGCTGAGGCAGGAGGGCTGCTTGAACCCAGCAGTCTGAGACCAGTATGGGCAACGTAGCGAGATCTCATCCCTACAAAAAATTAGTTGGGTGTGGTGGTACGCCTGTAGTCCCAGGTACTCAGGAGGCTGAGGTGGAAGGATCACCTGAGCCCAGGAGGCTAAAGCTGTGGTGAGCCTTGATTGTGCCACTGCACTCCAGCCTGGGTGACTCAAAAAACAAACAAACAAACAAAACGGTAGGGTAAAGTTCCTGAAGATAGCCACTGAGCTATCCCCTCACCCAGTCACTAACCCTGGCAGAAACGTGTCTGTGTGCGGTGTGAGTGTCACATGCCCGTCCCCGCCTTGCCATCTTTCACCTTCTGTGAAGCAGGCATCTGGATCCAAGTATTCCTCAGGCTGCTCCACAGGGACTTCTTCTACTTCTGGCTTGATATCGATGGTGCTTCCCTCAGAGGAGCTGGTGTCATCCAGTTTCTAGACACACAGGAAAAGGGATATCAAGCCCAGCTGCAGCAACATGCCTGCTCCACACGGGACACTCTGCCTCTGCGGGGGATGATGCACCAGCTCTAACTCCTCTCTACCATCCTTGTTTTAACTCACAATGGGCTGACCATAACCATAGGGTCTCACAACTTGTCAGGAATAGGCATGACCACAAAACCCAGAAGACAGTGACCCAAATGTGGCTACAGGTTGATTTCAGGGCGATAGCTCAGATTAATGTCAGGGAAGTACTTGAGGGTTTATTCTAGCCTCTGATCCAGATGATCTGGAAGTGACAGAGCTAGGCCCATGGTTATCTCAGGAGTCTATGTCATCTAGGAAAGGCCCAGAGGGATAGTGGGGGTGAACTGGCTATTCTAGAGTCTCTCTACCAAGCCCACAGCTGAACCAATCCCCAGGGCTGACAGAGCCCTGTTTGCTCTCACATTGATCAAGCCTGGTTTCTAGGCTGGGATCTTACATCTTTGCTGCCCTCAGGATCCGACTCGCTGCTAACGTCCTCTGTGTTGAGGTTCTCAAAATCAGACTCGCCTACAGCAATAGGCACCCGCACAGTCAGGTTGGGATTGTTGATGAAGGACATGTGGTCCTCGTCAATGATGTACTTCTCTACGCTGCTGCCAATGCCGCTGGTTGTGCCATTGCCATTCTTCTGAAAGTCACCATTCCGGTGGATGTCTGCACCAGTGTGGTTGGCAATGCAGTTGGCCTTCTTTTCATACAACTCGTCTAGAGGCTTCACCTCATCAGCCTCGCGTTGCTTAAAGTGGGTCTGCATGAAGGTGTGCACTTTCAGTTTGGTCCAGGCCACACCCTTCTTGATCCGGATGACTGAGATCTGGAGGTTGTTCATCTCCCCATCATCGTCTGTAGCTGCCAGGTTGTCTGCACTGAAGGAGCTCAGCAGCAAGGCCAGAAACAGGTTCAGCACCTATGCCAGTAACATTGGAAAAAAGGAATCCATGTAGAATGGTATTAGGGAAAGCTGTCCATGAACTAGGGGTTGCAAACTGGAAGCCAACAGACTTTGTGACAGACTCAAAGAGGTTCTGTTGTGTTGTGCTTGGTCCACATAGTATTTTAAATGATCATGTCACCAGGTGGGAATTTTGTTTGGTTTTGGATGTAATACAAGGAGTTTAGCACCTCTTTACTTGGTTCTTTTATAGTTTTACATAAATGTATGTGCCAAAAAATATATTACTTCTCTTATAATCAGAAAAAGCAAAGGCTGTCTTCATTTTGGAAGAAAGTTCTGCAAAAATAAAAACAAAAAGGTGGATATGCATTATTGGGGAGTGTCAAAAAGAGTGCACAATTGCTATATGCTCATGAGCCAGCAGATACCTCAGAAGACCCATGTCAGAACAAAGTTAGGCTTGGAGAGCCATACTTCCATACAACGAATCAAGAAGGTAGAACTGAAATACACCTTCATGTCATCCTATTTTAAGAACAAATTTTCAGTTGGGCTCGGTGGCTCAGCCTGTAATTCTGTGCTTTGGGAGGCTGAGGTGAGTGGATTGCCTGAGCCCGCAGGTTCGAGACCTGCCTGCACAACTTGGCGAGACCTCATCTCTAATAAATCAAAAAATTAGCCGGGCGTGGTAGCACGCGCCTGTAGTTCCAGCTACTTGGAAGGCTGAGGCAGAAGGATCGCCGGAGTCCAGCAGGTCGAGGCTGCGGTGGCCGG